>PVKP010006548.1:9930-73506 GCA_004027715.1 Plecturocebus donacophilus
TTTTTTTTTTTTTTTTTTTTTTTCTTTTTTTTTCTTTTGAGATGAAATCTCGCTCTGTCGCTCAGGCTGGAGTGCAGTGGCACGATCTTGGCTCACTGCAACCTCTGACCCCCGGGTTCAAGTGATTCTCTTGCCTCACCCTCCCAAGTAGCTGGGATTAGAGGCATGTGCCTCCATGCCCAGCTGATTTTAGTATTTTTAGTGAAGATGAGGCTTTGCCCTGTTGGCCAGGCAGGTCTCGAACTCCTGACCTCAGGTGATCAACCTGCCTCAGCGTTCCAAAGTACTGGGATTACAGGCATGAGCCACCACGCTAGGCCAATTTTTCATCATCTCTCTTTCCTGGCATTATTGAAGGGGCAGGCTGGTTGTGGGGGGGGGCGGAAGGACACCTCTTTGCTTAGATATTGATGCCTAGTGGGGACATTAAGTTCATTTCCTGATCCTACTAGGTCTGGAAGCAGGAAAGGAAAGTCCTGATTAGAGATAAAATTGTCCTATCTTTTAGAAAAGCCTGTTAAGAAATATGACGCAAGACCACCTTCCATGAAATCTGAAACGACACCACACAGCCTTGTCCACTCCAATTATTCAGTGACAGGGCCTCCAGCTGCTTAAGCCATAAAGAAGTTCCCGTTACAGTGGGAGTCCCTGAAGAGAGAATGGGAAGCCCAGGATGAACCCAGTCCTAAGGGCTGCTGGGGGCTACCAAATAAGACTGTTTTAGCACTGGACACGGAGACACAGTCATCCCAGGTCCTTACAAAGAATACATTGCCAAGCCACCAGTACAGGGACCCCAAAGGATATCTGCTAGACTCAAGAGAGGAATACCCACCACCAGCTCTCTGGGACTATCTGTCAACTCAGCAGGTGCAGCTAGGGAGCAGCCATCCTTCCTCTGCCCTCCCAGGGGGCTGGGCTATCAGTTCCTCGGAGGGTTCCTGTTCTCACCTAAGGGGATATGTTCATTGCTGAGTACGCTGACATCTTTCTCATGGGTATGATTTTTAAACAAGAAACCTAAATGGCTCTCATGTAACATAATTGATATGGTTTGGCTGTGTCCTCACCCAAATCTCATCCTGAACTGCAGCTCCCATAATCCCCATGTGTTGTGGGAGGGACCCAATAGGAGGTCATTGAATCATGGAGGCGGTTACCTCCACGCTGTTCTGGTGATAGTGAGTGAGTTCTCACAAGATCTGACGGTTTTATCAGGGGCTTTCCCCCTGCTTCGCTCTGCACTTCTCCTTGCTGACGGCATGTGAAGAAGGACGTGTTTGCTGCCCCTTCTGCCATGATTGTAGGTTTCCTGAGGCCTCCCCAGCCTTGCTGAACCCTGAGTCAATTAAACCTCTTTCCTTTATAAATTACCCAGTCTCAGATATGTCTTTATTAGCAGCATGAGGACAGACTAATACCATAACCAAGGCTTAGTGGCTTTCTTAACATTAACCAGCATCTCACTTCTCAGGGAATGTTCTAAGCACACATGGGTGGTGTTCCAAGCCTCTCAAGTTCTCAACTTGCACCTTCACTCCAGTTTGTACACACACACACGTAATGTACACACATACAGGTGACACAACAGAGCACATGTATGATGCTTCACATGTATGGTGCCCTCCCCTCCACTGCCCTGCTCCAGCCCATTTCCATGGCTCAGTCAACATCAGCCCATCTGGTTTGCTTAAGTACTATGCATGTGAAAGACATGCTCACACATGTGTGATATGCATGCACACACGTGAGGCATGCATGGAGTGCACATGCACACATTGGGAGACGTGTGTGACATATGTGTACATGCTGCATACATCCTACATTGTCTCAGCAAGACCTCGGTGCAGAGATTCTCCAGTAGCTTTCAACAGAGAGTGATAACTAAAATTTGACTAACTCGTCTCGAATCTAGGGATATTTAGTCATTTTTTTCTACACTGCTTCCACAACAGGGAAGAGGACCTTATGCATAAACTAATTTTGTACCCAGAGAATTCCATGCTGGATCACAGACTGCATGCCTAGCTGCCTAGCCCCAGCCAGCTGTCCCTGCTGTAACAGGCTGCCTCAATTCAACAACAACAAAAAGAGTTGGCAAAAGGATGTGAACAGTTTCCTACAATCATCCCCACCAGTCCAGCAACACAAAGCAATTGTACTACTAACAGCAACATTTTTGCATAAGAAAAATGATATAATTTCTTCACAGAAAAATCACTGAAAATAATTCTTAAATTGAGTCTCATCAATGACAGCTCTCATCAAAGACATTTCTTTCCCCTGCCCCCCGCCCCACCATGCTTCTTAATACAAAGTCAGGGCCGAACCCTATGGGGAAGCTGTGATACAGAAAACGAATGGCTGCTCTCTTCCTCTCCCGTGAACACAGCTCTGCAAAAGAGTCTCTTAAACAGAAAGGAAACTCTCCCCTTGTCCATGGTCCTGCTTGCTCATTTCCGTGGCTTGGGATATCTACCTTGGCTTATCTTGTTTGCTTAAGTATCCGCCAGTGTGTGATGGAGAAGAGAGTATTGTTATCTCTTTCTTTGAGGAACAGAAGTCTGATCTCCAGGGTTCATTCTCAAGATTAATTAAAGCTAGCCTAGTCTCAGCTGTGCTGCCAGCCCAGCATGCTAGACACTCACAGAGCAAAGGCTTGGGCAGAAGGAAGACTTACTTTGTTTGGCTTCAGCTTAAGTACTTTTTGGCAGATGAAAATCGTGTCCTAAATATCTCTTCCAAACTCCCAGGTGGATGGGCTCGGGAGATGACACACCACAGCTGTTCCACATTCTTCCCCGCTGCAACTTCACGTGACCGCCTATCTCCAAGGGTTTTCAAGCTCGAAGGTAGCCGGATATGCAACTTCAGCCACACCATGTGGCCTCCGCGAAGGTCTGTCTTTGCAGCCTGTGAAACCTATTGCTTCTTGGTTTTAAATGGAACATTTCTAGTCCAGCTGAGCCGACACAAGATCTGGTTGGTTACCAGGAATATGGTTCTGGGATGTTGGGCAGACATGAAAATGGGTATTTAGAGGTTTTGGGATTCTGAGGGCTTCCTTCTGGTCTCTAGGACCAATAAAGTAAATGTTAATTGCTGGAGAAGAACTAAGGTGAGGCACTGATGTGGCAGTTTGCATCAGCAGCGACGTCTGTGTTCAGAGATCAGCTTCACCTTCAAGAGTGTCAAGGTCACCAGGCACAGTGATTCACGCCTGTTATCCCAGCATTTTGGGAGGCCGAGGCAGGTGGATAACAAGGTCAGGAGTTCGAGACCATCCTGGTCAACATGGCGAAATCCCGTCTCTGCTAAAAATACAAAAATTAGCTGGGTGTGGTGGCGTGCACTTATGGTCCCAGCTACTCTGGAGGCTGAGGCAAATGAATCACTTGAACCTGAGAGGCAGACGTTGCAGTGAGCCGAGATCGCGCCACCGTACTCCAGCCTGGTGACAGAGTGAGACTCTGTCTCAAAAAAAAAAAAAAAAGTATCAAAGTCAGTGGAGGCCCAGGTACTCTCAGCAAAGGCAAGACAGGAGACCAGCTGCCTTTGAGCAGGGAGTCTCACATGTTTAAAATTTAGCAATTAGAGTTTGTTTCCTTTAATTATGCCCTTGATCTGTCTTTCAAAACAACATCCCCTTATAGTTTATATTAAAATTTTTAACCTCAGCACTTTGAAAGGCAGAGGCAGGAAGATTGCTTGAGCCCAGGAGTTCAAGACCAGCCTGGGTAACATAGAGAACAATCATCTCTACAAAAAACCATTGAAAAATGAGCCAGGTGTAGTAGTGAACACCTGTAGTCTCAGCTACTTGGGAGGCTGAGGCAGGAGGATCACTTGAACCTGGGAGGTTAAGGCTGCAGCAATCTACAATTGCGCCATTGCACTCCAGCCTGGATGACAGAGAGAAACCCTGTCCCTAAAAATAAAACATAAAAATAAGAGCTCTGTCACTCAGGCTGGATGCAGTGACGCAATCTCAGCTCACTGCAACCTCCATCTCCCGGGTTCAAGCGATTCTGATGTCTCAGCCTCCCCAGTAGCTGAGATTATAGGGGTGTGCCACCACACCCAGCTAATTTTTGTATTTTAGTAGAGACGGGGTTTCACCATGTTGGCCAGGCTGAATTCCCGACTTTAAGTGATCCACCAGCCTCGGCTTTAAAATCCCTTTTTAAAGAGGCATTTGAGAATTCCACAATATCTCCTTTAAACAACTAGAAACAGACATTTCATTTTCATAAAACGCAGTTGGGAAGCGATTTCGAAGGAGTCATCAAAGGCATTTCATCCAGGGTGGATGGAGCAGAGCTGGGTCTCATTCTTTTTCTCCATCTCTCCCTCATTTGGGTCTAGCCTGCCCTTGGACAGAAGCAATTTACTATGTGGCTGAGCAGGAGAAAAGGGCTCCTAGTTAGAACAGCCAGCCAACTTGGAGGGGTCAACCAGCCAGCTCAGCCAGCTCAGAGTCCCATAAGTGCACTCTGATTGCCAACAAAAAGTAGCAGCAGACAGTTCAAGGAAAAAGGCCCAGATAAGTCTCCACTCGAGGGTCCAACACCCTGAGAACCATCTCATCAGTAAAGAGCAGGGCGTGGAGTACAGGGAGCTAACATTTAGAACTCGTTGAAAGCTAGTATAGTACCCACAGTACATTGTTCCTGAAGTCATCCTGTTCCTGATTTCATAGCTCATCTATCCATCACTCTCTGGCTGTCACTCATCCATAAACAACAGCAGACTGCTATAAACAGTAGATCAATCACGATCAAAGGAAACGGAACACTCTTTCCACATGGCTTGCACACACACCTCCCCCTGCTCTGTCCTTTTGGGTGTTGCTGACAAGCCTTTGAGCTCACCCGAGTCTTTGACGGGTAAATGGAGACAAGGAAGCCTGTGACATCTAAGAAAAGGCTTCTGCAGCCCTGACTCAAAAACAGTTTCAATTATGTCACATGACTGATGGTTTTGGCATGTCGAGAATAGGTGTGCACCTGGTCCACAGCTAGAATTTTTATTATTATTATGATTTGATATGGAGTTTCTCGCTCTGTCACCCAGGCTGGAGTGCAATGGTGTGATCTCGGCTCACTGCAACCTCTGCCTCCCAGGTTCAAGCAATTCTCCTGCCTCAGCCTCCCCAGTAGCTGGGATCGCGGACACGCGCCACCATGCCTGGCTAATTTTTATATTTTTAGTAGAGATGGGGTTTCACCATGTTGGCCAGGCTGGTCTCTAATTCCTAACCTCAAGTGATCTGTCCACCTCGGCCTCCCAAAGTGCTGGGATTACAGGCGTGAGCCACAGCCCTTATTACTATTATTATTGTATTTTGAATGTGATTACTTTTTTTAATAGGTCATCTCTGCAGGTCCAGTATTTTGATAAAACAGTTAAAACTGCTTTTGCTTCCTAATGAGACTTTGTGACTGGGTATGTTTCTCTGTCAGATTAATTTACTTCCCTATTTGCTGTTAAAAGTGATTGTATAATCCTAATCCTAGAAAATAAGTGACAAATATTTCTTTTTAGTGACTTACTTTTAAAAAAATTTACAAGTGTACCCTTTTTAGCTATTTTCACACAAAATCATATTCGCAATCAAAGAGACTCAGATTGAAGTTTGCTCATTAGGCCAGCTACATTAACTCACCTCTGTCCCCACCTGCCTCTGAAAAACACCCTACAGAGTCCTAAGTGACATAACTTACATTTTCCAAGTTCCCAAAAGCCCTGAACTAGAAATAGGCTTTAAAACTTAGCAATTTGTTTTAAAACTCTAAGCCCAACGAAAAACCTACAGAGCGTTTTTTGGATGTTATCAAGGTCTTGGCAATTATTTGCCTGAAAGCAAAAGGGAAAGAAAAAAAGAAAAACCTTGAAAATAGGCAATTACTGGTAAGTCCCATTTTGTCCACAGACTGATTTTTTTTTTTCAAGACAGTGTCTTGCTCTATTGCCCAGGCTGGAGTGCAGTGGCACGATCTCGGCTCACTGCAACCTCCATCTCCTGGATTCAAGTGATTCTCCTGCCTCAGCCTCCCAACTAGCTGGGATTACAGGTACCTGCTACCATGCCCAACTAATTTTTGGTATTTTTAGTAGAGATGGGGTTTCACCATGTTGGCCAGGCTGGTCTTGAACTCCTGACTTCAGATGATCCACCTGCCCCAGCCTCTCAAAATGCTAGGATTACAGGTATGAGCCACCACGCCCAGCCCACAAACTGATTTTTAATGGTCCCGTCCGATTTCTTCCAGATTTTGTAGCCTAGTTTAAACAGAATGGCTGTTTAAGTCATCGTGAAGCAGATGACAAAGGGGTGCCCTAAAAATGCCATAAAGACACACAAGGTCTCAGTGACAGCAAAGCTTACTACAGAGAAATGCCAAGAGTTTAGAAATTAGGCCCCCAAAACCAACTTATCATCTTCTCATTTTTCTTTCACTCAAATCCAAAACACAACAAATTTTCAGTTGCTTAAATTAGAGTATATTAGACTGCTAAAATCAGAAAACAATTAGCTGATTGTTCACTATGTACCAACCCCTATTTTAAGCACTTAATAATATGCATCATCTCATTCAATTCCCATAAGAGCTCTCTGAAGTAGGTGCTCCTTTTCTTCCCATTATACAGTTGAGCAAACTGAGGCATGGCATACTTGTGTCACTTGCCCAGAACCTGCACTCTTTTTTTTTTTCTTCAGTCAGGAATGTTGCTCTGTCGCCCAGGCTGGAGTACAGTGGCACGATCTCAGCTCACTGCAACCTCCGCCTCCCAGGTTCAAGCAGTTTTAGAAGCTGAGAATTTAGTAAGAAAAACAAAAGACAGAGCAGAAGACAGGTCCGGTGGTGTACCTCAGCCTCCTGAGTAGCTGGGATTACAGGCATATGCCACCATTCCCGGCTAATTTTTGTAGTTTTTAGTAGAGACAGGGTTTCACCATCTTGGCCAAGCTGGTCTTGAACTCCTGACCTCGTGATCCACCCACCTCAGCCTCCCAAAGTGCTAGGATTTACAGGCGTGAGCCATGGTGCCCGGCCCAGAACCTGCACTCTTAACCATTTCTCCACATTGCATGACCACCTACAGAAAGTGTGACCTTGAGAAAGTGCCTGACTTTGCAGAGACAAAACAGGGCTAATACCAAGTACCTCACAGAATTCTGTAAAGATTGGATGAAAGAAAATATTGAAGACAATTTGTCACATTATCAGACATAGAGAGGTGTCCAGTACATATGAGCGTCCCCTCACGTTTAATCAGAGCAAAAGAAGGTCAGAAATGTTTTGGTTGTTAAACAATGGATCATTTTCCAAAATTACTAATATTAAACCACGGCTTCTAAACCTGCCATCGGTAGAAAGCCTGGCCAACACTAACAAAACCAGCCACGTGACGCAAGACGAAAGCAAATCGGAGGGCAGAAAAGTAAATGCAATTAGCTGTCGACCTGATAAGGTGGTACACTCTGCACAAAGAGCGTTCCTTTCTGGCTAGAGGACTTTACTCCTTGTTAAGACTAATTAAATGGTCTCTACCACAGAGACCGGGAATAAATTTCCACCTCCCTAAACAGAGCTTCATCTTGCCAAAGCATTCTGGAAACTTAGCAGCTCGTGGTATGTTAGAAATTGCTGAGCTCTTTTCCCCCTCCCTCCAGCGTGGGACCACGGTTGGCCTGGGGCCTGGTGCTCACCAGAGAGGGAGGAACGTGCAGTTAATCCTGGGTCTATCACCATCTGCAGGGCTCCCGGGTCCAGCTGGAGACAGATGGCGCACTTGCAAGGGTTTAACTGAAATGAATGGAATGAAGGAGCTGCTTACAGAGGTGGGGGCAGGCGCGAAAGAACCATCAAGAGACGGATGAGGTGCCTGGAGACCGGGCACGGGAATCAGAGAATAAAAAGGCTTAAAAGGGACAGGAGCCTTCTCTAACTCCATAAGGAACATTCAAAAGTCCAGACTTCAAACTGTTTGAGGGGGAGGGAAGGGCTAATGTTGGACATGAATATAAATATGAATGAATTCAGCATTTCTGAAACTAGACTAAATCAATCTGGTCATTTGTCTCATTTAAGAATTTCGGGGTAACGCATAGTTGGAATATTTACAGATTTTTTTTTTGGCATATCAGGAAATTACCTTATTACAAAGCTAAATATTTTTTTCAGGCACTTAATGAATAGTGAGTGTCTACTGTGTGCCAGTGATTGTTTTAGAAGCTGAGAATTTAGTAAGAAAGACAAAAGACAGAGCAGAAGACAGGTACACAGGTGGTACATGCCTGTATTCCCAGCTACTTGTGAGGCTGTTGGGAGGATCCCTTGAACCCAGGAGTTCGAGACCAACCTGGGAAACATAGCAAGACCCTGTCTCAAAAAAAAAAAAATAGGTCTCTGCTCCTTATTGTGAGAGAGACACTTAACAAAAACACATAAATAGATGAACATGTAATTTCAACACTGACAGATGCTATTATGAAAATGCATAAGCAGGCCAGGCACAGTAGCTCACACCTGTAATCCCAGCACTATGGGAGGCTGAGGCAGGTGGATCACCTGAAGTCAGGAGTTTGAGACTAGCCTGGCCAACATGGTAAAACCTGTCTCTACTAAAAGTACAAAACTTAAGTTGGGCGCAGTGGCTCATGCCTGTAATCTCAGCACTTTGGGAGGCCAAGGTGGGCGGATCACGAGGTCAAGAGATCGAGACCATCCTGGCCAACATGGTGAAACTCCATCTCTACTAAAAATACAAAAATTAGCTGGGCGTGGTGATGCACGCTTGTAATCCCAGTTACTAGGGAGGCTGAGGCTGGAGAATTGATTGAACCTGGGAGGCGGAGGTTGCAGTGAGCCGAGATGGTGCCACTGAACTCCAGCCTGGGTGACAGAGCCAGATTCTGTCTCAAAAAAAAAAAAAAAAAAGAGAGGGGTTTAAAGGCCTGGGTTCAAGAGCCACACAGCTGGTTTATATCTCAACTCTGCTACTTCCTCAATGATTTGAGGCAAATTACATAACCTCCCTTGGCCCCAGACATGGTGGCTTAACCCTGTAATCCCAGCACTTTAGGAAGCCAAGGCGGGAAGACTGCTTGAGCCCAAGAGCTTGAGACCAGCCTAGGCAACATAGCAAGATCTGTCTCTCAAAAAAAAAAAAAAAAAAAAAAAAAAAAAAAAAACCAGGCTTGATGGCACACCCTTGTGGTCCCAGCTACTCAGGAGGCTAAGTTGGGAGAATCACTTGAGCCCAAGTGGTCGAGGCTACAGTGAGCTATGATCACACCACTGCACTCCAGTCTGGGCAACAGGGCAAGACCCTGTGTCAAGAAAAGAAAAAGGACAGGATTAATATAGTTCACATTCAAGGTTTATGAGAGTGATTACAGTGACTGACATGTATTGAGCTGTTGATAAATATTAGCTTTTATGGTTTTAGACTGGGGTGGTCCAGGTAGGCTTCTCAGAGGAGGTGACTGCCACATGAAGATCTGCAGAAGAAATAGCAAAAGCAATGGCTTTAGGAAGAAGTGAGCCAAAGCTTGTTTATGAAGCAGAAAGAAGGCCAGGGAGCCCAGAGTAGAGTGAGGGAGGAAGAGAGTGGGGTCAGGCAGGGTCAGGCCACGCAGGAACTTGAAGGTCTTGGATGGGGTTTTGCATCCAGCCAAGAGGGACGGGCAGCCAGGGGAGGTTTTAAGCAGAGGATACACGAAACCTGGTTTCCACTTTTCAAAGATTCAGTGGGCTTTGTGGCAAGAAGCATTAACGGAAGGGGGTCAAAAGTAGAGGCTGGGTATGGTGGCTCATACTGATAATATCAGCACTTTGGGAGGCTATGGCAGAAGGATCAGTTGAGGCCCGAAGTTCAATATCAGCCTGGGCAACATAGTGAAACCCCATTCCTACAAAAAAATTTAAAAATTAAGCCAGATGCAGTGGCTCATGCCTGTAATTCCAGCACTTTGGAAGGCTGAGGTGGGTAGATCGCCTGAGCTCGGGAGTTCAAGATCAGCCTGGGCAATATGGCAAAACCCCACCTCTACCAAAAACACAAAAAATTATCCAGGTGTGGCGGCATGCCCTTGTAGCCCCACCTACTCGGGAGGCTGAGGTGGGAGGATTGCTTAAGCCTGGAGGTGGGGGTTGCAGTGAGCTGAGATCGTGCCACTGCACTCCAGCCTGGGTGACAAGGTGAGACTCCCTCTCAAAATAAACGAACAAAAAATATTAAAAATTAGCCAGCTGTGGTGGCACACACCTGCAGTCCCAGCTACTCAGGAGGCTTAGGTGGGAGGATCGCTTGAGTCTGGAAGGTCAAGGCTTCAGGGAGCTGTGATATTGCACCTCTGCACTCCAGCCGGGGCAACACAGAAGATCCTGTCTCAAGAGAAAAAAAAAAAGAAAAGAAAAGAGCTGGGTGTGGTGGCTCATGCTTGTAGTCCTAGCAGTTTGGGAGACCGAGGTGGGCAGATCACTTGAGGCCAGGAGTTCGAGATCAGCCTGTCCAACATGGCAAAACCTTCTCTCTAATAAAAATACAGAATTTTTTATATGTGGTAGTATGTGCCTGTAATCCAAGCTACTTGGGAGGCTGAGGCAGGAGAATCACTTGAACCTGGGAGGTGGAGGTTGCAGTGAGTCAGGATGAGGCCACTGCACTCCAGCCTGGGTAACAAAGCAAGACTCTGTCTCAGAAAAAAAGTAGGCCGGGCACAGTGGCTCATGCCTGTAATCCCAGCACTTTGGGAGGCCGAGGCAGGTGGATCACCAAGTCAAGAGATGGAGACTATCCTGGCCAACATGGTGAAACTCTGTCTCTACTAAAAATATGAAAATTAGCGGGGCGTGGTGGTACACTCCTGCAGTCCCAGCTACTCAGGAGGCTGAGGCAGGAGAACTGCTTGAACCCAGGAGGCAGAGGTTGCAGTGAGTCAAGATTGCACTCCAGCCTGGAGATAGAGCGAGACTCCATCTAAAAAAAAAAGTAAAGAAAAGAAAGGATGGGATGAAAAGAAAGAAGCCTGGATGGTGGAGAGGGAAAAAGAGCAGGAGGTCAGCAAACCACATTCCAAGAGCCAAAACGGACCCTTTGCTTGTGTCAGTAAACACGGTTGACCTTGAACAACATGAGTTGAAACTGAATGGGTCCACCTTTTTTCTGATTTTTTTCAACCAAATAATGATTGAAAATAGAGAATTTGTGGGATCCAAAACCGATGTATATGGAAGGTCCACTTATCATATTCACAGGTTTCACAAGGCTGACTGCAGGCCTTGACTGCACGAATTTGGAGATACGCAGGGGTCCTGGATCCAACCCCCCATGGATGCCGGGTTATGCCTCTAAAGTCTTACTGGACACAACCATATCCATCTGCTGATGTGCTGCCTGTGGCTGCTTTGGAGCTACAATGGCCTTGCCAAATCATGTTGACAGAGACCGCGGGGTTGGTTGGGCACAGCAGCTCATGCCTGTAATCCCAGCACTTTGGGAGGCCAAGGTGGGCAGATCACTTGAGGTCAGGAGTTCGAGACCCATCAGGCCAACATGGTGAAACCCTGTCTCCACCAAAACAAAACAAAACAAAACAAAACAAAACAAAACAAAACAAAAGACAGAGACCGCAGGGTCTGCAAAGTCCACTTACTCTCTGGCTCGTTATAGCAAAAGTTCCTCCACCTGTTTTGGAGGGAGAGCCTATAGGGCTTGTGAAAGGACTGGGCGTGGGGAGTGAGAGAGACAGAAGACAGTTCCTGAGTTTTAGCCATGAGCAGCTGGGTGGTGCTATCTCCTGAGACAGGAATGACTTGGAGTGGGGGCATTAAGAAGAGAGTTGTTATTCTGGATGTGTTAAATTTGAGATGTCTCTTAGACACCCAAATGGAGTTTGTTTTTTTTTTTTTTGAGACAGAGTTTCATTCTGTCACCCACGCTGGAGAGCAGTGGCATGATCTTGGCTCACTGCAACCTCTGCCTCCCAAGTTCAAGCAATTCCTGTCTCAGCCTCCTGAGTAGCTGAAACTCCAGGTGCATGCCACCATGCCAGGTTAATTTTTTTTTTTTTTTTTGGAGAAGCAGTTTTGTTGCCCAGGCTGGAGTTCAGTGGCACAGTCTCGGCTTGCTGCAGTCTCCACCTTCTGGTTTCCAAGCAATTCTCCTGCCTCAGCCTCCCAAGTAGCTGGGATTACAGGTGCCCACCACCATGCCCAGCTAATTTTTGTATTTTTAGTAGAGACAGGGTTTCACCATGTTGGCCAGGCTGGTCTCGACCTCCTCACCTTGTGATCCACCTGCCTCGGCCTCCCAAAGTGCTGGGATTACAGGCGTGAGCCACCATGCCTGGCCAATTTTTGTATTTTTTAAGTGGACATGGGTTTTCACTATGTTAGCCAGGCTGGTCTTGAACTCCTGGCCTCAAGCGATCCACCAGCCTTGGCCTCCCAAAGTGCTGCGATTACAGGCGTGAGCCACTGCACCCAACCCCAGGTGGAGCTTCTGAGGAGGCAGCCAGATACACAAGGCAGCAGCGCAGGGGCTGGAGGAACAAATGGAGGAGCTGTCTGCAAACATGCCTGCCTGGCTGTTTGTTGAAGGCAGAGTCTCAGGTATCCGCAAACAGTTAAGTCAAATAACCACCCCTACTACCACAAATGTCACCTCCAGTAGACACAAGCTGATAAACACTGCCATAAAGATAAGATGTCAAGACAGCTGCATTAGGGCTCTCTTGATCCCATTGGCATCCCCGCCAAGAGAAAACACCAAAAGTTCGCATCTCACTGAGCAATAGTGTGGAATTCAACCTCCGGTCCTGCCCCAGATGTTACTTTTATTGACAGTCTATCCCTGACTACATCAAATTTCCCTTTCTTTCCTCCCCCGTCTATTAATTTGTGATCAGTTTCCAATTTCCCCTCCTTTTCCTTTTTCCTCTTTCTCGCTTTCTTGCTTTTCATTTCTCCCAGCTTAGCTAGAGTTAAATTTCTTATTTTCATTTTCCTAGGCAATTTTGTCTCTCCCATTTATTCTCTCTTCTCTAGGTGTCCCCAGTTTCTATTCCATCCTAAATTTATCAGAGAATACCCCATTCATCCAACATCATCAGGGCACAGGTACAAGATTCAGCAGGTTCACTCTTCAAATTCTATATGGAGGTGCCAAAAATGCAGCCACTTTACACCAAAGAGGAGGTATTGGAACAAGGGCTGTGGTGGGTGTGAGATGAGATGGGTGAGAATTGCCTTACGGCTTTTGTTATTTCAGTCATTGGCAACTGATGGCAAAAGGCCTTGTGCCTTTTCCAATACATCCTTTGTGTAGACACTGTGATTATATAACATATACGCATGGCATAGTTTGCAAATATTTATTGAAATATTAGGTTTGACAGCCAAGGTCTACGGGACCCATGCTCCCAGATGCTAGATCACAGATTGCATAAGGGAAGAACACGTGTTGTCTACAAAATCTGCAGTGTTAAAACCCTCTACGCTGGGCATAATCCTGGCTTACTTTCTACATTTCTATTAAGTAGTAAGGAGAGCCGGGTGCAGTGGCTCACACCTGTAATCCCTGTAACCTCAGCATTTTGTAAGGCCAAGGTGGGTGAATCACCTGAGGTCAGTTCGAGACCAGCTTGGCCAAAATAGTGAAACTCTGTCTCTACTAAAAATACAAAAAATTAGCCAGGCGTAGCAGTGTGCACCTGTAGTCCCAGCTACTCGGGAGGCGGAGGCACGAGAATTGCTTGAACCTGGGATGAGGAGGTTGCAGTGAGCTGAGATCGTGTCCCCACTCTAGCCTGGGTGACAGAGTGAGACTCCGTCTCAAAAAAAAAAAAAAGCGAAAAACAGTGTGCTGATGGATCTAAAGAAACTAAAACGTCAGAGTATATCTACTGTGTCGAAAGACAGCCCTCCAGCATGCGGATGCTTGGTTACCAGGCATGGCCACCCCATGTGTCATCTGCCCCCATATCACTGGATAGCCACCCAGCTTGGGTGCCCAAACCGATTGCAGAGACACTGATTGTGTAGACACTGTGATTATATAACATATACGCATAGCATATTTTGCAATATTTATTTAAATATTAGGTCTGACAGCCAAGATCTACAGGACCCACGCTCCCAGATGGGTCCAGGAAGCAGTGTGGGTACCCGGGGTCAGGAAACAGTGCGGGTACCATCCAAATGGTACTCAGAATTGTTTGAGCCATCTATCTCTTGATATTCTGAAATTTTCTTTGCAGCTAATAACGTGACAACGTAGAAAGAACAAGGACTTCCAGAGCTAAAGGATCTGAAGACAGGCACCTGTGTGACTTCAGGCAGGCTGCTTGACTCTAAAGGTCATCACACAACGCACATGTACTCATCCCTAAACCTGAACTAAACATGGCAATGAGGCGAAAAGGTGCCTCTTTCACTCAGGTACCTCCTAACACCCCGTCCTGCTGTCCCTAGCACAGTGCCCGGTCTGGCTGCTGAAGCTGAGTTCTTTGCCCCCATCCATGGTTTTGATGGTCCCAGCTGATATGCAGAAGGCAGGGGAAGGGGATGGTGCTGTCCCGGGGAAGACAAGGAAAGGAGCCATGGAGAGTAAAGAGTTAAAGACACATTTCCTCCAGGGCCGGGATCTTTTCCAGTGACCAGGTGACAGCTTCTGTCAGTGCTCACTTCTGCAGGCAGAAGAACAACAGTGGCATCTTCAGGCCAGTCAGATGAACTAGGCCAGGGAAATACAGAGGAAAGGCAGGGAACACCCTGATTTCAAAACACACTCTGGGCCGGGGGCAGTGGCTCACTCTGTAACCCCAACGCTTTGGGAGACTGAGGCGGGAGGGTCCCTTGAGCCCAGGAGTTCGAGACCGGCCTGGGCAACAAAGGTAGGCCCTGTCTTTACAAAAAAAAAATAAAAAAATTAGCCGGTCATGGTGGTACACACCTGTAATCCCAGCTACCAGGGAGGCAGAGGTGGGAAGATCGCTTGAGCCCAAAAGGTGGAGGCTTCAGTGAGCCACCCCTGCACTCCAGCCTGGGCAACAGTGAGACCCTGTCTCAAAAGACACGTACTCAGCCGGCCAGTTTGTCTTTTCTCTACCTGAGCTCACAGGTATGGTATGCAAGCACAAGAGACATTTCATACAAAGCCCTGGGCCCCAACACCATCCCTGATATGTTGACGTTTCTCCCCTTGCTGTAAGAAAGGCTTCACCAAACTCCCATGGAGCTGGAACCTCAGTGCCCTTAGTGCAGTGTATGTCAGTTACAGCTAGGGCAAATCAGGGAAACCGATTTTGATTTTCAAAGAAACAAAATTGATCAGTAAGACATAGAATCTCTGGGAAAGATGAGGAGGAGGGCTCAGGGGACAGGCAGGCAGGAAGGGAAACAGAACATTTAGAACCCAGTCGAGTACACCACAGGGTGATTGTGCTGAGGTCATCATTGTGGGTGCCCACGGCTGCCACCAGCACCACCACCAGCATTAGCAGCTGGGAACAGCTGGGCTCACTGCGCCTGCTGTCCTTAGGGAGTGGATGTTGCTGGTGATACCTGTGCCACCACCAAAATGCAATCACCCCTGTCAGCTGCATTTTATTTTTTTGAGACAGGGCCTTGTTCTGTTGCCTACGCTGGAGTGCAGTGGCCCAATCGTGGCTCACTGCAGCAGCCTCGACCTCCAGAGGCACAAGTGATCCTGCCTCACTTGCCTCTTGCTAAGTGACTGGGACTACAAGCTCGCAGGTCACGGCACTATTACTCCCAGCTAATCTCCTTTATTTATTTATTTATTTTTGAGATGGAGTCTCACTCTATTGCCCAGGCTGGAGTGCAGTGGCGCAATCTCAGCTCACCACAACCTCCATCTCCCAGGTTCAGGTGATTCTCCTTCCTCAGCCTCCTGTCTCCTGCCTCAGCCTCCCAAGTAGCTGGGATTACAGGTGTACACCACCACGCCTGGCTAGTTTTTGTATTTTTAGTAGAGACAGGGTTTCACCATGTCAGCCAGGCTGGTCTCAAACTCCTGACCTCAAGTGATCTGCCAAGCTCAGCCTCCCAACGTGCTGGGATTACAGGCACGAGCCACCACACCTGGCCCTTTTTGTATTTTTTGTAGAGATAGGGGTTGGCCATGTTGCTCAGGCTGGTCTTGAACTCCTGGGCTAAGGAATCCACACACCTTGGCCTCCCAAAATGCTGGGATTACAGGAGTGAGCCACCGTACCCGGCTGTCACCTGCTTCTCAACATCACTAACTTTTCACCCAAGTCCTAGGCAGTTGTGTCTGATCGGCCAGTTCCAGGCCGGAGACTTCCAACGTAGCTATAGGAGGTCCCAGAAAAAAGAGGTTGCTAGACAGCGATGAATTCTCCAAATACAGAAGGGAGATACTGTGGATGCTTATCAGCCGAATACCAACCAGTTAGTGTCCCTTGCAAAATGGGATTAGAGACTGCAAACTGCAGGCCCGCCACCAGAGGGTGATCTGTGGGAAATTACATGAAAATGTAGAAAAGAGCGCGAACCAGGAATTTAAAGATTGAGATCCAAACGCTGACTGGGTCACCTATTAGCTACGCAATTTGGGCAGGTAAATAAGCTCTTCTGGTTTTCTCCTCATGAATAGACTAGGAATATTACTCCTACCTATCTTGCAGGGTGGATGTGCCCAGAAAATGAGATAATCTCATGGACAGGCTTTGAAAACTGCACTTTGAGTAACACCCTTTGCCTCTCCCGACCCCCGTTTCTCTATCTGTAAAATGAGAATGATACTCCCTACCCTGCAAGGCTTTTGCGAGGTAAACTCGAATATTATAAATGCATCATATATTTGCAGATTGAAACTCTGTGCATCCGGAGGTGGCGGGGGTCGGGGAGGAGAGGGAAGAGCAGGGATGCAGGGGAGGTCCTGAGTTGCTGGGGGCTCAGCTTGGCCGCTGAGCACATAGCATCATTTGGTCAACATTGGTGTAGGTGAAATCTTCCAAACAAAAAAACGAAGGGTCTGGGACTTAGCAGAAAGCCGCCACACTCCCCAGATTCTACTATTACTGGGCCCCGTTGAGGGACGCCCACCCGACGGGCGCTGCGTTCCCCCGGGCGTCCCGGCCTCTTCCGCCCGGCCGGCCGCCCTCCCTCCGCGCCACGGGGGTCAGGCTCTCACTGGGAAAATGTCTGCAGGGGCTAAACGTCGGTTTTACACGAAATGGAAAAAATCCCCAACAAGAATCAACAGCAGAAGTGTGACTTGGTAAATACCCCCTAAAACTGCACACCTCAACCATACCCCGGCTTTCTGTTGAAACTGCTCTCTGTAACCCTGATGCGACAGGCAAGCAGTCCAAACCCACGCCATCTTGGCCCCTGTGACTTGTAATAAGTAACTAAGATCTGTAATTTCCACCCTACCCAGACAATGTGTGAACTAACGCTTCACTTAAGTAACAATCTAATGTCCAAAGTCCCCTGGCCCTCGGAATGTCCGAAGCCCCTCACCTTCACCCCCGCCCAGGAGGTGGTTTTCGGGCATAAAAGGTCTTGACACCCTCCTTTCGGGGCCACGGGTTGGAGAGACCTGAGTCCTCCGTGGCCGGCAATAAAGACCCTGCAATTTGGCATACTTTTGTCTTGGTGTTGATTTTCTATGCTCGCTCTGGTACAACAGGACAAGCAGACGACGCCAAACAAGCGCTCAGAAGCTCTTCAGGGGCGGCGAGGTAGCTCTTCTGGGGAACAGCCACAGGCGCGGATGTCCCTCTTCCTAAAACTGTACGCGTGGAACGACCCAAGACCGAGCGGCGGAGAGCGCCGGAGTCCCCTCGCGAACGCCAGGCGCGTGGAGAGCGGCGGCTGCGGCTGGGCCAACGCTGTCAGGCCGCAGGTCTCGATCCCGACACCGAACTCCACCGAGAAGCTCTGCTCCCATCGGGAAGGAATGACTTCGGTCGCAGGCTCACAGCCAACCTGGGCGACCTCACTTCCCCGCCCGCTTCCTTTAAGAAAACCCCACGCAGGCCCCGCCCCGCCCCTCGCCCGCCCCTCGCCCGCCCCTCGCCCGCCCCTCGCCCGCCCCTCGCCCGCCCCTCGCCCGCCCCTCGGGAAACAAACATGGCCCTCAGCGGGGCGGAAGCGTTTCCGCCCCGAACCAAAATGGCGGCTGGGCGGGACTAAAAAGGGCGGAAGTGGCTTGCGGGAGGCTTACGAGTGCACCATGGCGGCCGCGGCAGCTTCTCCCGCGCTAAAGCGGCTGGATCTGCGCGACCCCGCGGCTCTTTTCGAGACGCATGGAGCGGAGGAGATCCGCGGGCTGGAGCGCCAGGTGCGGGCCGAGATCGAGCACAAGAAGGAGGAGCTGCGGCAGATGGTGGGCGAGCGGTACCGCGACCTGATCGAGGCGGCTGACACCATCGGCCAGATGCGCCGCTGCGCCGTGGGGCTGGTGGACGCCGTGAAGGCCACTGACCAGTACTGCGCCCGCCTCCGCCAGGCCGGCTCGGCCGCACCCCGGCCACCGCGGGCTCCGCAGGTCAGTCTCCGCACCCCACTCTGCGGCCCCGCAGGCGGGTCCCGGGGCCCGTGGCCTTGCAAGTCACCTCCCGTCCCCAGCCCCGCGCCGGTCAGTCCCGGACCCCGCGAATCTTTACCTTCCTTAGCCAGGAGCCTGTCGCTCTAACCTTTTGGGCTCCCCTCAGGGGACGACGCCAGCCTCCCTTGCACAGATGCGGCTGCTGATCTGTTGTGGAAATGCCATTCAATGGTTTCTTCAGGAGCTTTCCCCGACTTCCGGGCCTTGATTCCCTCACCTAACTGGGCTCCTTTTAATTTTAGCGGAAAACGCCAGGGGTCTCTGGCTAGACCGTTTAACGCTCCCCTATATAAAACATTTCCTGACATTGCTTTTCTCAAATTTCTTCCCTATGTGGACACCCGCCCTCCAAGTCATTTATTCCTCATCCCAACCTTCCCCAATCCCAAAGAGCTTTTCCACCCTTTGGGAGTTGCTGAGGGTAGTACCAGCCGTCAAGCCCTTACCTGTATGTATGTATGTATGTATGTATGTATGTGACAGGGTCTCCCAAACTGCTGGGATTCAGGCATGAGACACCAAACCCGGCCAAGCCCTTACCTTTTTTTTTTTTTCGCTCTATCGCCAGGCTGGAGTGCAGTGGCCCGATCTTGGCTCACTGCAACCTCCGCCTCCCCGATTCAAGCGATTCTCCTGCCTCAGCCTCCGGAGTAGCTGGGACTACAGTCACGTGCCACTATGCCCAGCTAATTGTCTTTTCTAGTATAGATGGGGTTTCACCATGTTTGCCAGGATGGTCTCTATCTCCTGACCTTGTGATCCACCGGCGTAGGCCTTCAAAGCAGTGAGCCACGCGCCGTCACGCTTACCTTTTAATAGCTGAACACATTCATTTTAAGAACTAAGGCTTTTATCATTCAGGTTATCCTTATCCTCTGTTCTTCCCCCCCAAACGCTATTGATTAGACAGGATCAGGAAGGATGGGAGGTAAACAAACACATCCTCATATTGGAGCTGCAGCTTGCATTCCTAAAGATTTTTTTTTGCCATCGAAGCATCAAGAGGATCACTGATAAGCAGATAGTGAGATGAAAGTTTGCCTCTCCATGGGGTTGAGCAAAAGTGCACGTGTGTGTGGGAAAAACCATGGGATCTTTCAACACTCCTGACTCCAGCAACTCCTTCTACACTGGACTTGGATGCCTTGCTGAGTTGCACTGAATCCAGCTTCATAAAAGCTTTGTATCCTTAAATACCCCCCGATTTCTTCCCAAGCCTATAGAACACTGAGAATGCTTTTGTTTGTTCTTCTGATTTAGTTCTGTGCCTTCCCCTGCAGCCACTGCAGCCATCCCAGGAGAAGTTCTACAGCATGGCTGCCCAGATCAAGCTCCTCTTAGAAATTCCTGAGAAGATCTGGAGCTCGATGGAAGCCTCTCAGTATCTCCACGCCACACAGCTCTACCTGCTGTGCTGCCACCTTCACAGCCTGCTCCAGCTGGATTCTTCTAGTTCCCGATACAGTCCTGTCCTCTCCCGGTTTCCTATACTCATCCGGCAGGTGGCAGCTGCAAGCCACTTCCGGTAAGTGGCATTAAGACCCCTGGTGGTGGCCAAGCTTCAGACTACAGGTGTATGGAGTTTGTCTTCTTTCCTGATGTACCAAAGCTCTTTACCCAAGATGTGAAAAATGCCCTGGTGACCTTTGTCATCATTTTTCTAGGTCAACTATTCTGCATGAAAGCAAGATGTTGCTCAAATGCCAAGCTGTGTCTGACCAAGCTGTGGCCGAGGCCCTGTGCTCTATCATGCTCTTAGAAGAGAGTTCTCCTCGCCAAGCCCTCACAGACTTCCTGCTGGCCAGAAAGGCAACTATTCAGAAACTTCTCAACCAGCCACACCATGGTGGGTGTGGCTTCTGACCAACATTTGGTCCTTAAACATGGGATGGAGAAGGGTGAGCTGTGGGAGACTGAAGCCTCCAGAGTGTCCCCTTTCAGTTTGGGAAAGGTAATTGTTTCAAAGAGGATGGTTTCTTCTTCTAGGTGCTGGAATCAAGGCTCAGATATGCTCATTAGTGGAGCTGCTGGCCACCACTGTGAAGCAAGCTCACGCCCTTTTCTACACTTTGCCAGAAGGACTGCTGCCAGATCCAGCCCTGCCATGTGGCCTGCTCTTCTCTACCCTGGAAACCATCACAGGCCAGCATCCTACTGGTGAGCTCTTAGCCAAACTTTTTTATTCTGGCTCATTCAACTGATAACTTGCTCAGCATCTACCATGTGCCAGCTACCGTGCTAAGCTTTGGGGATGGAGCAGTGAACTGGACAGGCAGAGAGAGACCCTTTCTTCATGAGGCCACAGTTGAGTGGTGGAAGCAGGTATCAGACTCATAAATATGCAAATGTCTATTTAGTGTCAATGTTGGTCGTTGCTAGAAAGGCTAAGTACAAGTTGCCTTGGGAATACTGAATGGAGGGAACTCACCAAGGTCAGAGAAGGCTTCCCTGGAGAAGCCGTTAACCTGAAAGCTGAAGGACGAGTGGGAGTGAGTCGGGTGAAGAAGGAAGGAAGAGGCTTCCAGGCAAAGGGAAGACGCTGTGCAAAGATCCTGAGGCAAGGAGAAACTGTAAGACAGCCAGGGAGGCTGAGAGGCATTGGGTGAGCGGGAGAGTCACGGGAGCAGAGACTGGAGGTGAGGCCAGGGGCCAGATCATGCTCAGCCTTGTGAGCCAGGCTAGGGAGTTTAGACTTTATCCAGAGAACAATGGAAGCCTCCTGGGACCTTCCAGCCTTGGTGTGGACCTTCTGTTATATGTGCCCATGCATCCTATACTTTTATTTGGTAGCTTTTATCCCAAATGAAATGAAATACATGCATTTGGCTTTTAGGTAGCAGTAAATCCCCTTGGGGCTAGAATGGATGCCGAGAGCTCACTGAGGAGGCTGTTGCCATGATCCATGTGTCACCCGCTGGGCGCTTAGGTTAATAGGGTCGAAGCTAATTGCACGGCTTGGACGTCTGTGTAGGAGGAGAGGATTTGGTGACAGATTGTGAGAAGGCAGGTGACCAAGTTAAGTAGAAAAGGAGGTTTTGAAGGGGCTGATGATGGGCTTACTTTGAAATGGCCCAGTTCTGTGCCCACATCTGTAATCCCAGCACTTTGGAAGCCAAGGCAGTCCAGGAGTTTGAAACTAGCCTGGGCAGCATAGTGAGACCCCATCTCTACAGAAGATAAAAAATTTGCTGGCTGTGGTGGCATGCCTCTGTGGTCCCAGCTACTTGGGAGGCTGAGGCAGAAGGATCGTTTCAGCCAGGGAGGTTGAGGCTCAAGTGAGCAGTGATTGTGCCACTGTATTCCTGCCTGGGTGACAGCGAGACCCTGTCTCAAAAAGAAAAAAAAAAAAGGAGAAAGAAAATGTTGCATTGGCAATGCCTGAGGTCTTGGAATGGGACTGTGAAATGGGCAGGTGAGGGCCCAGAAGAGAAGGCTGGAGGTCTGGTTGAAGACACGCTGTTGTGCATCTGCATGTGGCTGTTATTTGAAGCTGGGGATGGATAACATCATCAGTAAGAAGAGATGACAGAGCGCTTTGCCTTATGGAACTCCAGAAATCCAAGGTCAAATGGAGGTGTCAGCAAAATTGACTAAGGAGATACAGCCAAAGGTAGAAAGGAAACAGAAGAATGCGGCCATTGCCAGAGAGCCGTGCTTAATGTCGCCTCATCCTGGCTTACCTTATCTTTCAACTCCAGCTCCTTATGCTTCGCTTTCCCTCTAGGTGCTTACATTTAGCACCTCATCCCTCTCAGGAAAGGTGGGTACTGGCTAACTTGTCAAAGCAGTACAGGGGGCCTTGGGAGGGCCCTGGGTTTCAAACTCCAGAGGGTGTGTTATGCTCAGAACATGGTGAATGGGGCCTCTCAGAGTTGCACAGTGCAGTCCTGTCCCCTTCTTGACAGGTCACCTCTGAAGAGCTGTGAATGACTCAGTATCAGGATGAGTGGTCATCACTTCTTTCCTTACATCTTCAAGGGCGGCAGGAGGATTGAGAGGAAAGGGAAGCCATTACCTTTTACTGTTTTGACATCTTAAGTTCTATTTTTAGAATCCTCAGACTGCACAGCACTCATTTCTTATTTCTACTGTTTTGATCCCCGTTTTTTTTTTCCCTCCTGATCTTTGCCATTCTTCACAACCAACAGAATGACCAGATATGTAGGTAGCTGCCACACTCCCTGATGGGATCTCACATGTGTCTTCTACTTTCTTGTTCCTTGTATTTCAGAAGTCCAGTTTGACCTTCCAAAGGAAAACTAGATGAGTTTTGGAAATTCCTTCTAAGCCCATGTTTTATGTATTTATTTTTTTGGAGACAGGGTCTCGCTTTGTTGCCTAGGCTGGAGTGTAGTGGCATGATCATGGGTCACTGCAGCCTCGACCTCCTGGGCTCAAGTGATCCTCCTACTTCCTTGCAAGTAACTGCAACTACAGGTGCGCACCGTGACACCCAGCTAATTTTCTTTCTTTTTTGTAGAGATGAGGTTTCACTTTGTTGCCCAGGCTGGTCTTGAATTCTTGGGCTCAAGCAGTCCACCTGCCTCAGCCTCCCAAAGTGCTAGGATTACAGGCGAGAGCCACTGTGTCCAGCCTAACTCCCTGTTTTAACATTCAAAGCGTGGCCTAGATTGCTTCTCACTTGACCTTCTCTTTAGGAAAAGGCACTGGTGTCCTGCGGGAAGGGATGAAACTCTGCAGCTGGTTTAAACACCTGCCAGCATCCGTTGTCGAGTTTCAGCCAACACTCCGAACCCTTGCATATCCCATCAGCCAGGAATACCTGAAGGACACGCTGCAGAAATGGATCCACATGTAAGTAGCCAGAAAATGCTTCCCTGCGGCTGGCAGAAACCACCCGTGCTGCCTTGCATGCGGCCAGACAAGGGTCAGCGAGGCATGTGCAGAAAGCCTGCTGTCCTGGATGGCGTGCTGCCCATCAGCCACTCACTCTGTGACCCACTGCCACCTTTGAGGTCATTCATCTTCCACTGTGGGGGAACCAAGAAGGAATTTGTCTTGTAAAAGGTGTGGGAGTTTTAAATTCTCTTTATGTGAGAATGTGAGAGTTCTGCAACTCCTGTTTTTACTTAATGCACTGTTTTTGGGTTTTTGTTTTCTGAGACAGAGTTTTGCTCTTGTTGCCTAGGCTGGAGTGTAATGGCATGATCTCAGCTCACCGCAACCTCCGCTTTCCTGGTTCAAGTGATTCTCCTGCCTCCGCCTCCCAAGTAGCTGGGATTACAGGCATGCACCACCATACCCGGCTAATTTTTCTATTTTTAGTAGAAATGGGGTTTCTCCATGTTGGTCAGGCTGGTCTCTAACTTCTGACCTCAGGTGATTCACCTGCCTCGGACTGCCAAAGTGCGGGATTCCAGGCATGAGCCACCACGCCCAGCCAATTCGTTGGTTTTTGAAGCCATTCCACAGGGCTCTAGACATCCTTATATCCACAGAGAAGCAAGGGTAGGCCTGGTGAGAGGGCAGCAGACTGCATGCCCCAATCCAGTCAAAACACTCTGTGTTGCCACAGATCTGCTCACACTCTGAGACACACAGATATTTATCTAATGGAACTCAGATAAGAGATTTTCAAATGGGATTCTGATGTTTTTCTTAATAAAGATGTGAACATCATACATCTAATGGAGCCCAAAGAAAATGAATCTGTTGCAGGTGTCATGAAGACATTAAAAATGGGATCACCAACCTGCTCATGTATGTGAAGAGCATGAAGGGTCTCGCAGGGATCCGGGACGCCATGTGGGAGTTACTTACCAATGAGTCCACCAATCACAGCTGGGATGTGCTATGTCGGCGGCTTCTGGAAAAGCCGCTCTTGTTCTGGGAAGATATAATGCAGCAACTGTTCCTGGACCGATTACAGGTGAGATGGAAAGTCACATGGTCTGTCTGTTTCATGGCCAGTCCTGGTGGTATTGTGACTGTCTTGGGAGACTTCTGTTACTTCCCAAGTATACTCTTTTCCTGCTTAGTAACAGGTCCAGAGTCTAGAGCTGAAAGAGGCACCAGGCCTCTGTCACTTGGTTGGGAATGTGCCCATGTTCATCCGTAATGGCTTTATTCTCTGCCAACACCATGCCATCTTTCTGAAGATGGTGAACATTCTGAATGCTAGGATAAATTACCATTTGGTACTCGGTTTTGAAACTTTCTTCAGGAAATTGTGATTAGAACTCTTCTCTCATTGTCTTTTAGACTCTGACAAAAGAAGGCTTTGACTCCATCTCCAGTAGTTCCCAGGAGCTCCTGGTTTCAGCTTTGCAGGAACTGGAAAGCAGCACCAGCAACTCCTCTTCAAACAAGCACATCCACTTTGAGCACAACATGTCGCTCTTCCTCTGGTCTGAGAGTCCTAATGACCTGCCTTCCGATGCTGCCTGGGTCACCGTGGCAAACCGGCCTCAGTTTGCCAGTAGCGGCCTCTCCATGAAAGCACAAGCCATTAGCCCATGTGTACAGAACTTCTGCTCTGCCCTGGATTCTAAGCTGAAGGTTAAACTCGATGACATCCTGGCTTACCTCCCCTCTGATGACTCATCACTGCCCAAGGATGTTTGTCCCACACAGGCCAAGAGCTCTGCCTTTGACAGATACGCGGATGCTGGGGCGGTGCAGGAGATGCTGCGGACTCAGTCTGTGGCCTGCATCAAGCACATCGTGGACTGCATCCGGGCAGAGCTGCAAAGCATCGAAGAAGGTGTGCAAGGGCGACAGGATGTCCTCAGCAGTGTCAAGCTGCACTCAGTTCTTTTCATGGCCAGACTCTGCCAGTCCCTGGGAGAGCTGTGCCCCCATCTGAAGCAGTGCATCCTGGGAAAATCAGAGAGCTCAGAGAAACCAGCAAGGGAGTTTAGGGCTCTGAGAAAACAGGGAAAGGTGAAAACTCAGGAGATCATTCCGACACAGGCCAAATGGCTAGAGGTGAAAGAAGTACTCCTCCAGCAGAGCGTGATGGGCTACCGGGTCTGGAGCACTGCCGTTGTGAAAGTGAGTGATGTTACTTCTTATCCCTGTCTTGTCTCACTTCTGTCATATTCGTCTTACCAGCCTCAGTCAGTTCCTTCAGCAGTAAAGGAAAAACAACTCTTATTTCCAACACTTACTTAATCTCTGCCAGAAAGTTCAGTAAAAACTTTTAAATTCATTTTTAGCTAGATTCTCTAGACAGAGAAGCTGCATTTTTTCCTTGCATCAATGAGCATGAAAGACTTTCTGCCTGGATTTCCGCTCTTTAACCTAAACACCATATTCCCAGTAGTTTCCATTTGTATCTTAAGAGGTAGTATGTGGGCCAGGCATGATGGCTTATGCCTGTAATCCTAGCGCTTTGGAGGCTGAGACAGGTGGGTTGCATGAACCCAGGAATTCAAGACCAGCTTGGACAACATGATGAAACCCCCTTTCTACAAAAAATACAGAAATTATTTGAGTGTGATGGTGCACACCTCTAGTCCCAGTTACTTGGGAAGCTAAGGCAGGAGCATTGCCTGAGCCCAGGAGGTCGAGGCTGCAGTGAGCCGTGATGGCACCACTGCAGTCAGCCTGGGAGAAGAGCAAGACCCTGTATCAAAAAAAGAAGTGGTAGTTGACATTTATAGGGTAGTTAGCAACAAAATTCCCATGGCTTATGTCATCGATAATTAACCAAAAGAGGAATGACAGCATCATTGCATATACAACTTCAGCAGCTTGAGCTGTTGTCAGGATTACACAGATCATTTTCAAGAAACTACAGAGGATCTGAATGGCTTGTATGGACATTTGTCTTTTATTACCAGGTTTTGATTCATGGATTCACCCAGTCATTACTTCTAGATGATGCTGGCTCAGTCCTGGCCACAGCCACCAGCTGGGATGAGCTAGAAATTCAGGAGGAGGCAGAGTCTGGCAGCAGCGTCACATCCAAGATCCGACTCCCTGCACAGGTGAGCAGGTACCATCCCAGCAGGGACCATGGGCTGAAAGAGTGAATAAACCGCTCCATGGAAAAGAAAAAGGATTTTAGAAAATCATTCAACATACAACTTTCGAGGAATAGCCAAAAGTAACATCTGTAACTTTCTACTATGGGGGCAAAGTAGATGGACGGCTAAGGAAATGGCAGACTGTTGAAGAAGGCGGTTAACCATTCTTTCCTTTGGTAGCACAGGCTCTGTGCTAATTAGAGAACCACTTACAGTGAAATCAGCAGCGTAAAACACAGGCACCTCTGCCAGGCCAGCCTCAAACCGTGGAGGGGTAAAGCAGACTGCCCTTCACTAGGGGCCTCGTGTCTGCCGAACAGTCTGCCTGTAAGAAGCCTTGCTGAGAGAGGTCGAAGTCCTGGCACATAGGCCCTGTAAGGTTAAGTGGATTCACTTTCACTGTGTGTCATTTAATTGGTGCAAGTTGGCAACGTGACATTTCTTTGTTCTTTTAGCCGTCCTGGTATGTACAGTCCTTCCTGTTTAGTTTATGCCAGGAAATGAATCGGGTTGGAGGCCATGCCTTGCCAAAGGTGACAGTACAGGAGATGCTGAAAAGTTGTATGGTTCAAGTAGTAGCTGCCTATGAGAAACTTGCCGAAGAAAAACAGATTAAGGTAGGTGTCTGAATGTTTGCCCATTAAAAACACAAAATTTAAAAAAACAAACAAAAAAAAAACAACCTTAGCTTTGTCTTGGGTTTGAGCAATTCACATCAAGGACTCAAACTGTTAAGGATCACCCAGCCCTGGCATCAGGTGCCTTAAAAATCTCTTATCTTAGGAGTGGCACCTAGTGCTGTGAGTTTACTTACACCCATTCTCAACGGTCGAGCAGATCTTCACTAAGAACGCAGCTCAGCACAGATGGAACGACTAAGACCCAGCATGGTGGCTCACACCAGTCGTCCAGCACTTTGGGAGGCTGAGGCCAGAGGATGGCTTTAGCTTGGGAGTTGGAGGCTGTAATAGCTATGATCCCACCACTGCACTTCAGCTTGGGTGACAGAGCAAGACCCTGTCTCTTAAAAAAACAAAACAAAAAATCAAAAAACAAAAGGATCAAAGCTTCAAAAGACCTGGCTTCCAGCCTCAGTGCTGCCACTCACTCACTGGGGGCTCCAGGCAAATCATTAACCTCCGCTTCCTCAGGTCCAACAGATCCTGTAGATCAACTGCTCAGTGGTGTCCTCACTTGCAAAAGGCAGGCAGCCCCCTACGCCAGCCACAGCACACCTACCTCAGGGTGACTGTGAGGAGTTAGAATGGTTGCCTGCCACACAGCGTGTGACACACACAGGTGCTCACTTATGGGGAGTTCTTGTCTCCAACCCTTCACACCCCTTTCACTGTCTAGGAAGCATTCTGCCATTACTTTTTTTTTTTTCCAGACAGTCTCACTCTGTCATCCAGACTAGAGTGCAGGGGTGCCATCTTGGTTCACTGCAACCTCAACCTCCCAGGCTCAGGAGATTCTCCCACCTCAGGCCCTCAAGCAGCTGGGACTACGAGGCATGTGCCAGCACACCTAATTTTGTATTTTTTGTAGAGACAGGTTTTGCCATTTTGCCCAGGTTGGTCTCAAACTCCTGGGTTCAAGCAATCTGCTCGTTTTGGCCTCCCAAAGTGCTGGAACTACGGTCAGGAGATACTGCGCCTGGCCAGTAACGTTTTTTAAAAAGGAACATGGTCGGCCAGGGCGGTGGCACACGCCTATAATCCCAGCACTTTGGGAGGCCAACGCGGGGGTATCACGAGGTCAGGAGATCGAGACCAACCTGACCAATATGGTGAAACCTCATCTCTACTAAAAATACAAAAATTAGCTGGGAATGGTGGTACACATCTGTCGTCCCAGCTACTTGGGAGGTTGAGGCAGGAGAACTGCTTGAACCCAGGAGGCAGAGGTTGCGTTGAGCTGAGATTGTGCCACTGCACTTCAGCCTGGGTGACTGAGTGAGACTCTATCTCCAAAAAAAAAAAAAAAAAAAGGAACAAATTCTGCTTTTGGAAAGAATTCAGTAAGTCTTCTCTAATGAGCATCCTCAAAATACTTCTTCATGCAAGGAGCCTTTTTTTTTCCGTTAGAACAACCATTTACAGCATCTGAGGCCTTTTTAAGGGCTAGGTCTCTTCCCTGCTGTTAGGTTTTTAATTTTAAGACCAAGTTTCTAACATAACTTGCTTTGTTGTTGTGAGATTAAACTAGCCATGTGAGTATTAAAACCATCTGCTTCTGAGATAGCAAGCTGAAACTCAACCAAAACATGAAACTGTTTATTGCACTCACATAACAAGTCCTCTCTCTTCATGGGTGTGGACCGGGAATTCATTTGCAGAAAGAAGGTACATTTCCAGTCACCCAGAACCGGGCGCTGCAGCTGCTTTATGATCTGCGTTACCTCAACATTGTTCTGACAGCCAAGACTGACGAGGTGAAGAGTGGCCGGAGCAAGCCAGACTCCAGGTGTTGTATCCTCTACTGAGCTATGTCAAGGCAGTCTCTTCCAAAAGCAAATAGTCCCTTTGCTGGGAAGCCACCAGAGTCAGCCTCTTACTGCACATTCTTTTGTTTGTTTTGAACAGTAAGTGCTCATATTACCAGCAAGTTAAATAATGGTTGCCTGCTGGATAAATGCCATGGCCAAGTGAATTGGGCGGATTCTCATTTCTCCCTCTTCTGAGTCAGCCTAGCAACTGCTGAGTATCATTTGAGCCCTTAGTGCCCTTTTTATAGACAGAACATGGAGAAGGAGTGGACTTCACTTAGACGTCCTGTCAGGTTGAAACTCTTTTGAGGGTGACTTAAACAATCATCAGTGACAAGTTTACTAAGCCAGCCATTAAGTAGAATAAAATCCAATTTCAGGATTTCTATAGCATTAGGACATCATAAGGTTGTTTTTGATCCTAAAAAATATGGACAATAATGATCCTAATTCTTTTCTCAGAATTGAGAAAGTGACAGACCACCTGGAAGCCCTCATTGATCCATTTGACTTGGATGTTTTTACACCGCACCTCAACAGCAACCTTCATCGCTTGGTGCAGCGAACTTCTGTGAGTCAAGTCAAAAACGCTCAGTGTGAACCAAGTACCGCAGGCTCAAATGACAAAATTAACCTCCTCCAGCACTTAATACTCCAGGATGCAGCGTTGGGAGGGGAATAAGACACAAACAGCCGAGTGTAGTTATAAGGGCTGAAAGAGGATTAGATAAAATTGCACACACTGAAGCAACCAAGATTTGACCCCTTTAGTTGTAAATAAGGATTATTAAAGTTTTATCCAGTTAGAGGAATAAAAACTCCGTGACTCTGATTCTGACCTGTGGGCAGCGATAAAAAGTAATTGTAAAGCAGTAACACGTTCAGAACATCATACTCCAAAATGATGGTTAGAAATACAATAGTGATGGGTGACTAACAAAGTGCCTTTCTCTTACCTGTACAGTGAAACCTCTGCATTTTCTTGAGCTTCACTTCTTGTCTGCCAGGTTCTGTTTGGATTGGTGACTGGTACAGAGAATCAGCTCGCCCCCCGAAGCAGTACATTCAACTCCCAAGAACCCCATAACATACTGCCACTGGCCTCCAGTCAGATCAGGTAAAGGCTGCTAAGAGGCTGCTGCTGGGCCCTGGAGCTGCCTGTTTGTGCTATTCAATTCTTTCCTCTTGTTTTGGAGGTTTGGACTTCTCCCACTGAGCATGACAAGCACTCGAAAGCCTAAATTGACCAGAAACATCGAAACAAAAGCCCAGGTTGGTGCTAAGAGCAAGAGGCTCATCCGTCGATAGGGTCCCCACCTCCCACCGAGCCACCCGATCAGCTCCCTTTTAAATAACTGATAAAGAACTGAATGACAAAATACACTAATGCTGCTTTTAATGGTGCAACAGAGAAGTACAAGGTTTTACTAGCTTGAGCTAATAGGTGTAAAAGATGCCCACTGACACTATCAAGTAGCCTCTTAATAGAAAATGTAGAAAATATACAGGACTGGGTGGAGATTATCTCTTGAATTTAGTAGGGTAAAAAGAGTTAACTGCCAACCCGGCACTATGACTGTACTTGTTTGGAAAAAAATTGTTTCGTTCTGGTGATGATGGTTTTATCCTCCCTTTTAGTTGGGTGGGAAATAACAGAAAATTTGTTTCCCCAAAAGTTTTACATTTTCTTAATACACGTTTCGTTTCAGTAGGATGCCATCTGTTAAGCCTGCAGAAGTCCTCCTGGGTATTTCTGGATTGTGCTGTGTGCACGTGTGTTTGAAAGCTCAAACAGCTTGTCTTCTTAGAGCATCAAGTTGTGTGCTTTATTGTTAGACACAGTATTAGCAGTGTGTCCTCTCCATATTCCCTATCACCGAACCCATCAAGATCTGAAATCCTTGTCAACTATCTGGCTTTAAAAGTTGGGAGATGGTAGTTTAAAAAAAAAAAATAGCTCCTGCAAAAACCATCCAGCCCCTAAGCATGGGCTATGCTGCAGTCTCCTCCGGAACACCATTTCCACCGCAGTGACGGGCTTTCAGTTCTGCCCACGTTTGGGAAACAGGCCATGGAAAGTGGTGTCTGTGTCTACCCTTTTCCCAAGAGAGTCCTCATTTCCAAATTCTAGTTCTGTCACAAAAGCTCATGCTGTTCCCTATGTCCTCTTCAAATCCTGACAGACAGCAAAGTCCTCTGACTGGAGCCATCATGCTTCTCAGCTCCGCTTGTGTGTGCCGTGTGGACTCCGAGTGGCGTTGCAAAGACGGCGAGTGGGCAGGAGGGCTCAGGTCAACTCTAAGGCACTTTTCTCTACATCCAATGGCAGGTTGTCTCCCCGGCATGCTCCACAGCTGGTGACCCGACACTTCCTGGCTCCTTGTTTAGACAGCTCATCAGTGAAGAAGACAACTCGTCTGCACCTTCATTATTCAAACTTGGCTGGCTCTCTAGTATGACTAAGTAACACGGCAACACATCTCTCTCCCTAAATAAATACTACTGCTTCATTTCTTCTAAAGGTGCCTCTGCTCATTTGATTCTAAGCCACGCCAATATTTCCAGTTTCACTGATGGAGTGTGGCCCCCTAATTACTGTTAGGCATTACTTTAAGCATCAAGTTAATCCTTGTCCAATCATTTCACAACACTTGTTGCTTTAGACATCAGTTCAGGTAGCTTACATTTTACCAGCGTTCAACGCCTTAATTAGTGATACTACAAGGTAGAACTATCAATGAGGTCATGTAAGCTGCTGACAGAACAAATTTGTAGGACAAAAAGTGACACAGAAGTTATCGGGGTATACAAGAATCTAAAAGACATTCTCCCTGGAAATATAAATATATAACAAAGAGTAGAGACTATTATCAGGGAGGGTGCCTCACTGACACAGGCTGAATTGGATCTGATTGTTCTGTTACACAGGAGAGAGTACTTTCAACAGAACATCTATATACTGAGAGGTAGTATGGCAGTTAATTTCAGTGCAAGACTGAATCAAGCTTCCTATATTTTGGAAAAAAACCTTATGTTTTTTTCATGGAAACTAGATACTCTTTACTAGTTTATTGAATAAAAAAAATTGAAGGTCCCGCATTTTTAAAAGACCCTTTAGAGTTTCTAATTGACAGATCTGGAAATCAGTCTGAATGGGACATACTATGGATTCAACACACAGCATGAGTTTTCCTCACACCACTACCTTGACGTGGATTTGATACCCTCCCTCAAAAGAACCCTATAAAAAATTGCTTCAAAGCCCCTTTGAAATTGCAATAGTGCAGCAAAACCACAAGTAAACAAACAACTGCCTGTTAACCTGTTATTTCAAATATAGACTGAAAAGCCAACAGGCATTTTTCGTGTGCAATTTTTCTTTTAAAACAAGTTGTAAGTTGAAATATCAAATCTGCACAGCGCTGTCCCTTCACAGAAGGCAAGAAACTGCCGGCGCATCATGTCAGAGGCCGCCCTCGATGCTGTAGGCTGTGAAAGTGGGCCTCCCTCAGGGTCTGGTTGATGTGGAAGTAGGGGCCTTGGCACAGCGCGGACTGCTCGGACACAGGCTGAGGGGTGTTAGGGCTGGATCCAGCGATGGTCTGGCTTATGCTGCCTTCCGGCCCGCTGGCTCTGTCCGGGCTGTTGATGCTGCTGCTGCTGCTCCCACCACTGTCACTGCCTGAAGACTGGAAGGAGAAAACGAAACAAGGTCACAATCAGGCTGTTTTGTTTAAGAGGTTTACTGTGGTTTCATGTACAGCACTCTATTAAGAGTACCTTTCCAATTCAGCTTGAGGATGAAGACATATATTGGGCTTTGGAATTTACAAGTATGCACTCCTAAGACATTTCATCCTCTCCTCACAGCCGCCCTGTCAGGTTGAGCAGGATTTATTGTCCCTAATACACAGCCCTAGGAGGATGGGTCCAGGTTCAAGCATGGGCCATCTAACTCCAAATCCCTTCAACAGTATCCTAATTCTTTTACTCTTCTTCTCTACCTGCTTTTCCCATTCATTTCAATAATTCCCAACCAAAGAAGGAGGTTCTCAGCCTCCAAGGGAATGTATCAGTCATTGGGACAGGGTATAAACAAGGTGTCCTCATAACAAATAAGATGGCTTCTGGGTACAAGTGAAGATAAACTCTAAAAGCCTATGCCAATTTGGTGATCATCATGGACACGAAATGGTATTCTGTAACTGCAGGACACAGACCCTGAAAGGACTAATAGACTTCCGGTTAAGTTATCTTATGTTGGCATTATTGCAGTCCATGTGTACATGTGTGCACATGAGCATGCCTAACTTCTTCTTTACTGTAACATGACTTGGTGTTTCAGTCATCTCAGAGAGCCTACTCAGAGACCCCTAATAAGAGTCACTTTCATTCTGCAGTACAATTGTTCATGTTAAAAAAAAAAGTCACTTTTAGGAATTCCTACCTTCCACCACTAAGACTCTCAAAGGGGAGTAACACGAAGGACCCATTTCAAGATTTCGGTATTTTACAATTTTTTTTTTTTTTTTGAGACAAGGTCTCACTCTGTCACGCAGGCTGGAGTGCAGTGGATTAAGCTCACTGCAGACTCAATATCCTGGGCTCATGCAATCATTCCACCTCAGTCTCCTAAGTAGCTTGTGCTACATGTGTACACCACCATGCCCGGTTAATTTTTTTTTTTTTTTATAGCAGAGACAAGATCTCATTATGTTGCTCAGGCTGGTCTCCCAACTCCTGAGCTCAAGCAATCCTCCTGCCTTGGCCTCTGAAAATGCTGGGATTATAGGCTTGAGCCACCATGCCCTGCCTTATTTTACAACTTCACTTCTACATTTCTAATAAATGACAACCCTGATAACTCAATTGGTGGTAACTTTCTGTATTTACAACTCAATATAATACTGTATTCAGCATATAAGAATTCTAGTATTAATATCTAATGTACTATTTTTTTTAACTTAGCCATGTTAATACATCTAAATTTATGTTCCCTTAGGCAGACATTGCTTACAACTAGGTAAAGACTACACATAAGAAAAAAAGACTGGAGACTGGGTGCAGTGGCTCACACCTGATTCCCAGCACCTTGGGAGGCCGAGGCGGGTGGATTGCTTGAGTCTAGGAGTTCGAGACCAGCCTGGCCAACACGGCAAATCCCCCATCTCTATTAAAAATACAAAAAAATTAACCAGGCATGGTGGGGTGCGCCTATAGTCCTAGCTACTCAGGAGGCTGAGGTGGAGAATCACCTGAGCCCAGGAGGTTGAGGTGGCAGTGAGCCAAGATTGCACCACTGCACCTCTAGCCTAAGGAATCAGAATGAGACTGTCTCAAAACAAACAAACAAAAAAACACTGGAAAGAAAAAATGAGATCACAGTAGTTAGAATGGAAAGATTATAGCTGCTTGTTTTTTTCTACACTTTAACTGTTTTGCAATGTGATTATTATGTATTTTTATTATAAAAATGTATAAATTAGATAAAAAATAAACACAATGTTTATATATATTTTAAATGATTTTTAAAGTCCTAGTTGTATCCCTTTTTTGACCAAAAGTTACATCCAACAATATGCATATAGAAAACTTATCTGAAACAATGAAAAAGCAAGCTTCACAAGGCAACCATCATTAACAAAACTGAAATCAAGGCTTGTCATGGAGCTACGGTCACATACCCCATTGCCTACAGGTAGCAGGAGACAATCCCTCTTTCTAGAATAAAAATAAATAAAAATAAAAGCCTCATGAAAGGACGATAATGGGCTGGACTGATGAAGTCAGATAGCAGGATTTGCAGTAGGTGCAACTGTATTTACTTAAAGGCTTAAGAATTCAAAGTCAAAAACAAAAATTATATTCTATAAAGGCCTCTTGTAACCTCGTACAACAACTAGAATGGCCACTTGCACCTTGTGAGTCATGAATATTTAACAAATAGGTCACTACACTAAGTAAGAAACCCACCGCGCAGAACGCTTTGTTTCCTCTTAGTCTGTTTTCTTTACTGTTTCTCATTACAGGTACTGTCTGAAAATCAAGGCAAGAACCACAATCAGTTTCCAGTAAGTCAAGTCTTCATCTCAAATTATATCTATTTCATACTATAACAGCGCAAGGGTGATGCTACTCTGAGAAAAGGCAAAAGTTCAGTATAGATTAGGGAAGATTTCTGTACGTAACTTTTACAATCAGTTTCCAGTAAGTTAAGTCTTCATCTCAAATTATATCTGTTTCATACTATAACAGCACAAGGGCAATGCTACTCTGAGAAAAGGCAAAAGTTCATTATAGATTGGGGAAGATTTCTGTACGTAACTTTTACAATCAGTTTCCAGTAAGTCAAGTCTTCATCTCAAATTATATCTATTTCATACTATAATAGCACAAGGGCGATGCTACTCTGAGAAAAGGCAAAAGTTCATTATAGATTAGGGAAGATTTCTGTACGTAACTTTTTTTAAGGGTTAGAGAGATTTGCAGTTTGCAGTTCATTTAAAAAATCTTGTCAACTTACAGAGACACGTAGCCTTGTTTATAATGGCTAAAAATTGGAAAGAACCTAAAGGTCCCATAGAAAATTGGTTAAATTATATTACATCCATTATATACTTATACAATGAAATTCTATTCAGCCATTAGCGATGATCATAGGGATGTACATTTACTAACGCAGAAGTCTGCAGCATCATTTTTTACATCATTTCAGTTCATATTAAACAGTGTATATAGTACATCAGTTGATTCTTAAAATGTTTTTCTTAAATGTATACATACATATATTTACATACACCAAAAATTATCTGGAAGGATATATATGACAAAATATTTAGGATTTGGATCTTTTATTTTAAAATTTATTTTCTAAAGTGTCTACCAAAAAAATACTTCTTTTGAAGAAAAAACTGATCATGAGTAAGTGAACTAAAGAATGCTACTCTGGGCCAGGTGCGGTGGCTCATGCCTGTAATCATAGCACTTTGGGAGGCCGAGGCGGGCGGATCACTTGAGGCCAGGAGTTCAAGACCAGCCTGACCAACATGACAAAACCCTGTCTCTACTGAAATACAAAAATTAACCAGCATGGTGGCACATGCCTGTAGTCCCAGCTACAAGGAGCCTGAGGCTGGAGAATAGCTTGAACCTGGGAGGCGGAGGTTGCACTGAGAGATTGCACCACTGCACTCCAGCCTGGGTGACAAAGTGAGACTCCATCTCAAAAAAAAAAAAACACTACTGCGAAACCAAGTTAGGTCTTCAATTACATTTAACTTCAAGATGGAGACTGAAAAGTGTTGACACTGCCGATATGATTTTGAGAAGACTGTTTCACCTTAACTACTTCAGAACTTCTAAAGCTTGCTTCAGTTGGATTCACTTGCACTGAGCAGGCCAACAGTAGTTTTAAACTATTGATGCTTTGGTTTCTATTTTCTGCCAATTCAGAACAGTTTTCTTACTACTGGGGAGACTTAGGGAGTGTCACACAACCTACAGATGGACCAGGATTTTTCAGATTGAGAGAAAATTGGTGGGTTACAACCAGCAAAAAAAAAAAAAAAGGAAAACAGAGTGCAACATAAGGATATTGTTTTGTGAAGCTTTCTTTCAATTATTCATGAATATATTTGGTATGTACTGATTTACAAAATAAAACATTTCTATGAGACAAGGTTAAAAAAATTTTTTTTAAGTTACTGTAGTTGACCTTAACACTGTCAACCACCAAAGTCATCTGCTTTATGGAATAAAGGAAAGATCATTATTCACTTTTAACCGAAAAGGCATAAAAGTAAGTTTTAAGTCTCTATCAGTGCCTTGAGATATATACAAAAGTAAAACATTTTCATCTCCTAAAATAAAAAACTTAAAGTAGGAAAAAATTTTATTTCCCTGACTTAGTTGCAGCTTTTTTTTTTTTTTTTTTTTTTTTTTAAGACAGAGTCTTGCCCTGTTGCCAGTGCAGTAGTGTGATCTCAGCTCACTGCAACCTCTGCCTCCCGGGTTCAAGCAATTCTCCTCCCTCAGCCTCCCCAGTAGATGGGACTATAGGCACATGCCACCATGCCCAGCCCAGCTAATTTTTGTATTTTTAGTAGAGGCAGGGTTTCACCATGTTGGCCAGGATGGTCTCCATCTCTTGACCTTGTGATCTGCCCGCCTCGGCCTCCCAAAGTGCTGGGATAACAGGCATGAGCCACCGCGCCCAGCCCCAGTTGAAGCTTTTTAATATCAGATTGCTTGAGGGCAGAAGCCACTACTTGATGTGCAGTTTCAAAAACGGAAACTGCCATCTTAATAGAGAAGGGTTTACCTTGTCACATCTGTTCTTGAAAAGAAAGCAAATTCTTTCACAAAAAGAGAAACAAGGGTGAAGACTTTGGGACTGAGAAGGACCATCAAACAGGAATCCCACTCTTATGATCCTGACTTCTTACAGATTCCTCAAACAGTTTAACCAAATCAATGGTTACAAAGCTCATTTTCTTTTCTCTGAATTGTCCATTTAGGCTTAGTGCTGACATGACATCTGTCTGACCAGGCTGTTTTCATGACAAATCTGTATTAGCAATCAAAAGAGAACAAAGCTGTGCATAATCTGTGAAATAAAAATCCCTTGCAAGTCTATGAACACAAGCAAGATATATTTAGGAAGGCTCTGGTCAAGAATCTCTCTAAACAATATACAAAGAGTCCTGTTTTGAAGATCTATGTGAAAAAGAAGGGTTTTAGGTTAGTTTTGGCAATAATAAAATCTACTGTTATGTCCCTGAAACTGCAGATATCTGGGTAAGACCCAGAAGAGAACTATCATGATACAATCTATTTTGGAATCACCTATGGGCTTTTTATTTCATTTTTTGAAACAGGGTCTTGCTCTGTCCCTCAGTCTGGAGCAGTGGCATGATTACAACTCACTGAAGCCTTGACCTCCCATGCTCAAACAATCCTCCAGCCTCAGCCTCTTGAGTAGCTGGGACTACAGGCACATGCAACCATGCCCAGCTATTTTTTGTAGAGATGAGGTCTCACTAAATTGCCCAAGCTGGTCTTGAACTCCTAGGCTCAAGATATCCTCCTGCCTTGGCCCACCAAAGTGCTGGGATTACAAGTGTAAGCCACTGCATCTGGCCACTAGGTGCTTTTAAAAATATAAACACCAGGGCCCCACCTCAGCACCATGCTGGCAAACAGGAGGGCACAGTGGGTTCTCACATCCAACCACTGGGCAAACAAATGTTTGTGTGCCTACCATGTACAAGCATTTCACCAGGGCTGCTTAAGCATTCAGTAAATATTTACTGAGCTGAATCTAGAAAATGGCGGCACCATACCCATTGGTAATAACAGTTCACAGCTACTGTGGTGATGGGGCCAATGGGAACAAGAGCAAACTCAGATTAGCAAGGTGTGGTGTGGGTGGGCCCTTAGTGGGAGGAGTGAGAAGGAAACTGCAAGAGAGGTGATGGCTAGGTTATCACAAGCCCTGAGGTCTGCAGGAACAGGGAGGTCCTGAGCATGTAAGACTGGCTCAGGTCTACACTTAGGAGAGAGGATCCTACGATCTGTGGGAGATGAATGAGGTCAGGGGTCTGAGAGCAGAGCCCTACTGGGAGCTTTCCTAATACATCAAGCAGGAGGGCAGGCCCAGGAGGACTGTGGAACTGCCAAGGAAGGAGAACATGCACCACACCCCTGAGGGGGACAGAAAGAACTCCAGAAGGAGAGGAGGACCCCGGTGACTTGGAGCACCCAGGACAGTGCTTGGAAGACAGCAGGTGCTGAGGAGCTGTTTGCTAAATGAAACATTGGTGAGCCCGGCAAAAAGTCTCAACAGAGTCACGGAGGAAGCCAGGATCCAGAGAGGAAAGGAGGGAAGGCTGCTGAGAAAGTACCGGCAGTGGCTGCAGGCAACTGAAGGCATCCGGTGTGAAGGGAGAGAGAGAAGGCACACAGGAAGCTGAGGGGAACACAAAGCAGAGCGGGGGTGGGGTGAGGAAGAGAGCCCACAGCAGGCCAGTGAAGGAACCAGTGGGTAAAAGGAATCTGAAGAGATGAAAAGGAGAAATACTAGAAAAAGCTTTCAGGAGCCTTTAGAGAATATAGAGCAAAAAGGCAGAAGGACACACTACTCTCTTTGGCAGAAGGGCTAGATATAAACAAATTGTGAAGCAGAGAGGACGGAGAAGCTGAAGTTCATTTTCTTAGTCCAACGGGCTCAAATACATTAAAGGGCACAGAAGCCCTGGTCCCTCAGCCAGGCCTGCCTTTAATTTTATTTTTCCACTGTACAAAGTAAGTTTAAGAGACAACTCATTTACACCCATGGCAGAAACTAAACAACTCCCAACTCTATTTCTCCTAATAACCTTCAGAAAGCTCCCCAAGGCAGAAATATTAATCACTAAGCTGCTCTGCTTCATAAAAAGAGAACTATGTGAATATTATCTAGAACTAAATGCTTTCTTTTCTTAATTTGAAAAGCAGGGCTGGGCACAGTGGATCACACCTGTAATCCCAACACTTTGGGAGGTCAAGGCAGGTGGATCAGTTGAGGTCAGGAGTTCGAGACCAGCCTGGCCAACATGGCAAAACCTCGTCTATACTAAAAATACAAAAAAAATAGATATTGCATGTACGTGCCTGTAATCCCAGCTACTCAGAAGACTGAGGCAGGAGAATCACTTGAACCCAGGAGACAGAGGTTGCAATGAGCCAAGATCGCACCACTGCACTCTAGTCTGGGCCATAGAGTGAGACTCTGTCTCAATTAAAAAAATAATAATAATAAAAATAAAAGCAGATCAATGTACTATTTTATTTTCTGTCAAGACCCAACTTCCCTTTACCTCCATCCCTCCTCTTTCAATGGTGCTTTCAATTTCTGTGAACCTTAAAAGAGAAACCTCCCCCACAGTACACACTCCATCTCTGGAGTAATGAAGTTCATTTTCATTCTAAGGCTGCCGCAGAATACGGATTAAATGCAAGAGATGATCCCAGCCAAGTGTATCAGAGAATCTAATGTAAAATTCTGTGCTTCCAAAGTGCCTAATAATTTCAGAAAACTTCAGATCTACTAATACTGGTAAGGCCAAAAGATTCCAAATGAACTCAGTGGGTTAATTAAAATCACTTTCTAAATAAGCAAGGAAAGAAAATGCAGGTGGTAACTTTTCTGTCTCCATGAATAAATAACACCCTTTCTATACCTTTGTTACCCTTACAAGGTGAAACACCACATAATGTGTTTAAAGTTCCTTATAAATAAGTTTTATTATTAATAACTATCACTTCACTTTGTTTCAATTTCAACAGGCCAAAAAATAATGCCCAGCAGTGGAAAAAGATATGTATGTGTGTACCTTCAGTACTTAATGGCAGATTTTAACATCATGTTTTAATATGAAACTGCTTGGGGTAGCTTAGTATGCTGTGAGTTGATGTATTTACAAACATTTCAAGGACTATTTTTTTTCAGACGGATTTTGCTCTACAGAGCCCAGGCTGGAGTGCAGTGGCGTGATCTCGGCTCACTGCAACCTCTGCCTCCTGGGTTCAAGCAATTCTTCTGCTTCAACCACCCGAGTAGCTGGGACTATAGGCGCATGCCACCACACCCAACTAATTTTTTTTTTTTTCTTTAGTAGAAATGGGGTTTCACCATGTTAGCCAGGATGGTCTTAATCTCCTGATCTTGTGATCCGCCTATCTTTGCCTCCCAAAGTGCTGGGATCACAGGCTTGAGCCACTGTGCCCGGCCATCAAGGACTTAAACTGAAAGCAAAGTAAATGTATACTATAAATAAGACTAACAGAAACTGAAAGCAAAGTAAATGTATACTATAAATTAGACTAACAGAACTGTTCCTCCATTTTGAATGACTCTTTTAAGAAATTAATCTCAGGCCAGGCATGGTGGCTCATCCCTATAATCCTAGCACTCTGGGAGGCTAAGGCAGGTGGATCGCATGAATCCAGGAGTTTAAGATCCACCTGGGCCGTCTCTACAAAAACAATATAAAAATTAGCTGGGCATGGCAGTGCATGCCTGTAGTCCCAGTTACTCAGGAGGCTGAGGTGGGAGGATCATCTGAGCCTGAGGAGGTAAAGGCTGCAGTGAGCCATGATCACACTCCAGCTTGGGAGACAAGAGTGAGACCCTGTCTCCAAAAAAAGAAAAAAAAAATTAATTTCAGAGTTAATCTGCTACAGGTTTCTAAACACACACCCTAACAGTTTCACTGAAAAGAGTCAGCCAAATCAGTCGGTCTCTTAGAATGTATTAATACTACTACTCTAAGATGGATTAAAGATGAAAATGGGAAAGACTGAAGAGCTTAAAATAATATTTTAAAAAATTATTCTAAATACTCCTATTGTCATATGAGTTCACATTATTTTTTTAAAAAATCACCTAACATTCAGCTAATTCTTATCAGTTAAAACAAATGAATTTATAGACTCCTAATTTTATGATACATGGATCCCCTGTATCATATTATTTTTAAATTTCTCACACTTCATTCCCACTAAGAATTCCCTTAGGATTTTAGTATTATTAACATCAGAAATTTTGCCTTCTAGTAGAGACAAGAAAGGGTCTGAAGCTGACATAGGTAAGCCACTTGTTTGTTTTTTGTTTTTTTTTGAGATGGAGACTCGCTCCGTCACCCAGGCTGGAGTGCAGTGGCGTAATCTCAGCTCACTGCAACCTCCACCTCCCAGGTTCATGTGATTCTCCCCACTTGGCCTCCTGAGTAACTGGGACTACAGGCATGGACCAGTATGCCCAGCTAATTTTTGTATTTTTGGTAAAGATGGGGATTCGCCATGTTGGCCATGCTGGTCTCGAACACCTGACCTCAGGTGATCCACCCGCCTTAGCCTCCCAAAGTGTTGGGATTACAGGTGTGAGCCACCATGCCTGGCAGCCACTTCTCTTTTATCTCCAGATTTTTTCACTCTCTATCTGATGTTACTTCACACTGGTCTAAAAAAATCAAAATGGCCTTGTTAAGCTAAGTTAAAGTTATTTTAAAAACCTGAGGTCTTTGTACTTTTAAAAGGCAATGCTTTTTAAAAAAATTTAGATTTTAATTTCTTCCCTTCCAAGGATGAGAACATATTGCTTTTATTTACTCAAGTAGAAACAGTTTTTACAAGGCATATACCTAAATAACAGAAGCCAGATTTACATGGTAACTTCTAGTGTAATTTGTAGATCAAGATATTAAAACTGAAAGTAAAGAGCATTACACCTACTACACATAAATATCCTTGGCTAGGTGCAGTGGCTCACACTTATGATCTCAGCACTTTGGGAGGGAGGCCGAGGTGGGCACATCACATGAGGTCAGGAGCTCGAGACCAGTGTGACCAACATGGAGAAACCCTGTCTCTACTAAAAATACAAAAATAGCCAGATATGGTGGTGCATGCCTGTAATCCCAGCTACTCAGGAGGCTGAGGCAGGAGAATCGCTTGAAACTGGAGAAACCCAGGAGACAGAGATTGTGGTGAGCCCAGACTGTGCCACTGCACTCCAGCCTGGGCAACTCCATCTCAAAAAAAACAGACCCTAAAAAAAAAATAAATTAACTGAAAGTTAAAGCTTAGTAGTTTTTACCCATCCAAATAGTTGCCCAAGATCAAGACTTGATAGAAAGACACAAATTGATAAATCATTTCACTTCTTGCTCACTGAAGAGAAAACTGAGCCTGAGATAGATGTTAACTAATGATTCATCTAGAATGGCTTTACAAAAAAAAAAAAAAGAAAAAGAAAAATTAGGCTGGCCATGGTGGCTGACGCATGTAATCCTAGTACTTTGGGAGGCCAAGGTGGAAGGACTGCTTGAGCCCAGGAATTCAACATCAGCCTGGACAACATGAGGAGACCCTCATCTCTACAAAAAAATTTAAAAACTAGCCAGGTGTGGTGGCATATACCTGTAGTCCCAGATGCTTGGGAGGCTGAGGCAGGGGGACTGCTTGAGCCCAAGAGTTCACAGCTACAGTGAACTGTGATAGCACTACTGCACTCCAGCCTAGGCAACTGAGCAAGACTGTGTCTCAAAATAATAATAATAATAAATCAGTAAATACTTAAACTTAAAAAATAGTATTCTAAGGCTCAAAAGTCATGAAGTCCAAGTTACTGGAGTAGTTCAAAGCCTTCAAGCACCAATCAGAGATTTGGGAAAAAAACACAAAACCTCAACTTATTATTATTATTATTTTGCTGTTTTTCTTGCTAGAAATCTAAAACTGCGTTATAGCTAAGATCATACCATGGCATGTACTTGGAAAAAATATCTTCTAGATAAAAAGAAGAGGAAAATTATTCTTCTCTGTTCCTGTGATTCAAGAGAAGACTAGGGCCAGGCTCGGTGGCTCCCGCCTCCCAAAGCTCCCCAGCACTTTGGGAGGCTGAGGCGGGTGGATCACTTGAGGTCAGGAGTTCAAGACCAGCCTGGCCAACATGATGAAACCCCATCTCTACTAAAACTACAAAAATTAGCTGGGCAAGTCGGTGGGCGCCTATAATCCCAGCTAAGAATTGTGTGAACCTGGGAGTTGGAGGTTGCAGTGAGCCGAGATCTCACCACTGCACCCCAGCATGCTCTGTCTCAAAAAAAGAAAAAAAAAAGAGAGACAGCAAGAGAGAGAAGACTAGGTCCTAGATGCTCCTGGATATATTTAGCAAAGTCTCACAGAACCTCTGCTCTATCTTCTGAGACAGCACACACCATGGTCAGGAGCGAGCAGCCCAACAACCACGCCCTGGGGCTCCTCCTCTGCCTCTTACTAGCTGTGTTCTTTAGACAAGCGACTGTTTTTCTGTGTGCCAAATTTTCCATCTGAAAAGTGGAAATAATAATACCTACTAAAATGAGAGAAAGAAGCCACTTATGCACACTATTAACTTATGCACACGTAAAGTTTCTTTCTATGTAACTAATCTGGCAAATCAGTTCACGTTCTTTAGCTTGATGGTATCTAGCAAAACAAGGCATACACTGTCTCCATTGTACAGATAACTGTGATTTACTTGTGGCACAGTTTAATGGTTTAACATAAATAAAACACCTCACATATTTCCCAGTACTTGCCATTGCTATTGTATTTAAGAAAAAAGGGTAACAACTATTTTAAATCTCTCTTAGAAATAAAAAAAAATCCTCACAAAGTTCAAGTTACAAGAAAACGAATTCTTAATCAACCAGGTTAACAAAGAGAAGAAAAAGAATTCTGGCCAGGCCCAGTGGAGGAGGGTCAGAGGCCAGGAGTTCAAGACCAGCTTGGGCAACATAATAAGACTCTGTCTCTACAAAAAAATAAAAAATTAGCCAGGTTTGGTGGCACACACCTGTAGTCCCAGCAACTCAGGAGGCTGAGGTGGGAAGATCATTTGAGCCCAGGCAGTTGAGGCTGGAGTGAAATGTGATCATTCCACTGTACTCAGCTTCGGTAATAGAGGGAAACCCTGTCAGAAAGGAAAGAAGGGAGGGAAAAAGGAAGGAAGGGAAGGAAAGGAAAGGAGGGAAGAGAGGGAAGCGAGGGAAAAGAGGGAAGGGAGGGAAAAGAGGGAAGTGGGGAGGGAGGGAGAGAGGGAGGAAGGAAGGAAGGAAGGAAATTCTAGACATAAATGGTGGCTCAAGTCTGTAATTCCAGCATTTTGGGGAGGCTGAGGTGAGAGGATCACTCAAGCCCAGGAGTTCATGACCAGCCTGGGCAATATAGTGAGACATTGTCTCTACAACAACAGCAACAACAAAAATCCTTAAAATTAACCCAGTGTGGTGGCATGTTCCAGCTACTTGGGAGGCTGAGGTGGGAGTGCTGCTTGAGCCCGGGAGGTAGAGGTTGCAGTAAGCTGAGATTGCACCACTGCACTCCAGCCCGGGTGACAGAGCTTATTCATTCAGGTGTTTCAGGAAAAACATAGGAAATGGTTTCTCTTACATAACTTAGTTTCAAGGACACTGACCTCATGGCCCTACCTCAGAATTAAAAGAAAACATTTTCATTAGTAAACTTATTAATACAATATTTTACTGTCTAAATTATTTAAAAAATAATTTTACTTTCCCTTTTATATACAATCATCAAAAAGTAGCCAAATGCCCCTAAACTTGATTTTTTTGCTGCTACAAACATAATCATTTATTCCAGTAGTGAAAACTTAATTATCTGGGGCTTAGCTTTCCACTTTAAAAAATTTCCCTCTGCCTTTTGCTTCTCCAGCTCTCTCATCATTCACTTGTCCTTGTTACTTGTTAATACCACCACCAGGGAGCACAGCACAGCACAGCAGGCTATTCTGGTCCATGTTCAGCACGCAAGGCTGAAACTAATGGTTGTATCACCATTAGATCACAGGTGATCTACCTGTGAGTTCAGATAGAAACTACCAGTAATGAACTTGAATTATAACGAAGACAATCAAGTCCATCCTTCTTCTGATAATGCTTACAGAATGGCTCAGCAACTGAATTTCTTTGGACAAGTAAGGACAAGCTATAGAACCCAAGAGGCTGAATAACAAGACGCCACTTTCTTCTGTGAGACCAATGCATAGATTTCAAAAAGAGAGTAAAGGTCATTTTGTACTCAAAAAAAAAAAAAAAAAAAAAACCCAAAATTAAAAAAAAACAAATACTACAATATCCGCCTTACTTAAGAGATCATAAACGTTTTAAAAAGGATGATAATTTCTTTCTTTTTTTTAAACCAAGAGATAAAAGCAAGAAAAAGATGACAATTTCTATTGCTGTTCTCAGGCATCAAAACTGGCAGACACGGAAAAAACATTAATACAGAGAATTAGACCTATCATTCCCTGGCCTGAAATGAACATCATACAGCAGGACTTACATACAGACACAAGTACAGAAATACTGACGCCAACACCACGAAAGTAATCTTTGCACACTCGTTTAATGAATAGTCTTATAATTCAAAAGAATGGAAACTCAATTACTATCATAGGATTTTATCATGAGATATTCATGGTAGCCTCTAATCTCATTTTCTTTCATCCCTGAGATTCCCCAACTATTAAACAAAAGCTCAATTACCTTTTTGATAATCATTTTTTAAAAAGAAAAGAAAAAAGCAAATTAAAAAATATATATATGATATATATATAATTTTTTTCCTAGACAAAGTCTTGCTCTGTCACCTAGGCTGGAGTGCAGTGGCACCATCTAGGCTCACCGCAACCTCTGCCTCCTGGGTTCAAGAGATTCTCCTGCCTCAGCCTCCTGAGTAGCTGGGATTACAAGTACGCACCACCACACCTAGCTAATATTCTGTGTTTTCAGTAGAGACAGTTTTACCATGTTGGCCAGGCTGGTCTCAAACTCTTGACCTCATGATCTACCTGCCTCAGTCTCCCAAAGTGCTGGGATTATAGGTATGAGCCACTGCACCCAGCCAGAAAAATATTTAAGGAGGAAAAACAGCTATAGAAACTCATGTCTCCACACAGGATTCTACTCTGCACTTGCGCATTGTCTCTGAATGAATGTTACCTACATGAAAGTCCCGGAATTTTCCCCCTTGGGGGAGCTACTCTCAATTGCTGACAAGGAAATACTGAATATAGGTCAAATCCTATTAGCAGGAACTAATTAAAGTACAAATTATTTGGGTGTGTGAGAATTCTGCCATGAGTGATGAGGCTAGGGCTAGGATTCTTTGTTGTTGAGGCTTTTCTCTTAGTGTGACAACTGTTAAGGGTCAAAATCTTTAAGTGCGTAACTTAATAGCAGCATTCCTTTACGTGGCTTCCCCCTCCCCAGCATACAGCAGCCTTCCAATTGCACAGAAAAGTTATCCTCAGTCTGCACACTGAAGCACTCTTTCAGAAAATCAAAAACCGTAAAAATGTTCAAGAAAACCCACCTCTCCTTCACCCTCATCATGGGAGCACATTTCACAACAAAGTAACGAAAAGTAAAAACCCTGAAAAATGGGATTTTGCATACACATACCTTATATATTTTGCATGCTTAAAATTTCTCTTAAAAGGCACTTGAATTGAAGCAACAAAATGTGTTTATCTTAAGGATGGACAATTAATGGTTTATAAACTATCAGAAAATAAGTTGGCTGCTGAAATACAAAACAGGAAGTTCAAACATAGGCTTTCAAAGGGCCACGAAATTTCTAACAAATACAAATTAGTGTATCCATGTATGAGTATATGCAAATATATACTGTTTTTCCGGGGAGAGGGTATACACCTTCCTCAAAAGGGGAAGATTTAGAAAAAGCAAGGTTAAACAACTGTAATCAAGTAAGGTCATTTTCAGTTATTCTTCAAGTAAATTTAATTACACAGCAGACACTGGGTTATTTCACTCAAGCAGTGAAAACAATAGACTATGAGAGCACACCTCCTACCTCTGTGTCCCAGGAATCTTGAAAGACAGGGTTTCTGCTACTCCTTTTGGTCTGAGGGGGAAGATGGTTGTCTTCTTCATTGCCATTCCTTCTCCTTTTCCTGAAATTAGGTCACAAGGAGGAAAAAAAATCCAAATAACTGATGTTTTGGACACTTGAATTGCAAGCCATGTCAACATATAAATCTGCCCTCTTGCCTGAGAAAATATAATTCGCCATATGATATCCCAATAGGTTATAAGTTGGAAGTGCACCATCACGGACACTAGGTGCAAAAACGTAAGATAACAGCAGTAAGGTCAAGCTTAAATTAGCAAAACTAACTTCTAAAAAGAAGCTTAACAATTTTAAATGTCTGTTGGGACTAAAATAAGAACAGGAAGAGGTTAATAACTAAGCTTTCAACCTCTGCCTAATTAAGGTTTCTTTCTGCACTCCCCGAAATTACAATTCTGAGTTACCTAATTGCACTCCCTTCCATGTGACAACATATGAAATACTTTGTTGTGGCTGCCTTTGCCTATTTGCCCTGAAAACCTTTATAAAGGCACTTCCTGGTCGCATTAACCTGATTATTCTGGCAACAGTAGCTAGTATTATAACAATGACTTTACTAGATTGTTACTAAGCATAAGCGCTTACAATGTCCAGGTTTAAAGAAAAATCACACATCTTTCTTAGGCATGTGCTCTCGGATGTGCAAGAAGGACCAAATCTGCATGTAGTCTAAGTAAGAATTATGTGCTGTCAAAAAGATTTCTAAGCCCATTAGAAAACAGAAATAAAGGAGGCACAATTTTAAGTCAAATTGCCTGGAACTGTACTGTCCAATATGGTAGCCACTAGCCACATATGGTTATTTACATTGAAATTAACCTAAAATTAACCATCCAGTTCCTAGGTCACAGCAGCCCTGTTTATAGTGCTCAGTGGCCACATTTAGCTCGTGGCTACTGCACTGACCAGCACAGAAAAAGGACATGCCCATCACTGTGGAATGTTCTCCCGAGCAGCACAGGCTAGAGATCTGTATGTACACAGCAGCAGCATCTATTATAAAACTCTTAAAGTTTTCACTTTCTATAGTTAAAAGACAAAAGGCTAGTACGGACACACAGCTTTTGGAAAGCACTTAAATTTGGAGGATACAGTGTCTTCTATATTATTATATACTTTCCATGTGAGTAGGGTGGCTTACAGTGGCAGGCCTTTAGGTTTTGAGGTCTGAATATTGGAGAAACTAAATGATCATCCTGAGCTCAATTCTCTGTACTCTGCAACATTCTGAATAGATCTAACTTTAATAATGAGTATGGATCCCAGCTTAAGTTTGGAATAATAAAGAGTGAGTGTGTGGTTCTGATAAAGCTTCAGCCATCCTGCAGTGGGCTACATAATTTACCTCATTCTAAGACATCGTTTCTGCTCCCTACCTTTCTCTTAGGAGATCAGATCTTAGCTGCACATTACTTTGAAGTAGTTGGAGGTTAAAAAAAAAAACATTAATACCAGGTTTTAATAATCATTAAATGGATGTACTTTTATCATAAATTTGAACCAAGAAACTGCTAATTTCATCCTAATAGGATCAGAGAATTTTCATGGGAGCGTTCTGCAGAGGCAAAGCAATGTCTGCTGGGAGGCCAGCTGACACCCAAACAGAAACTCATTGAGTAAGTAGCAGCTGCTGGTTCCCAAACACTCATTTTTATCAGCATGCCAACAGCTGATTGGGCTTTTGGCTGCTGAATCATTCTAACCAAACTTATGAGCCTGATCAAAATTTGCCATGTCCTCATTTATAGTGGGGGATAATCTTCCCAGGGACAAGACTATGAGTGTCAAGGAGATTGCATGGCAGAAGGCTGGTAAGAACAAAAAAGATGAGCTGGTTTTGTGGATTTCAACTAATTTTGGGAAGAGTCACATGAACTATCCCTGCCTTGTAAGTTACTTGATCTCTCAAGGTACCAGAATAATCTCTTCAGCCTGTTGGTGGCCTTCTCCTTTGGATGGTACCAGATTAAGAATGAGTCCTACCCGTTCTTCATTTGCCTTTTTCTAGGCTCTTAGCAGATCTCATCTTTGAAACATTCTTCTTTCAATAATGGTGTTAACAACTGGCAAGATCACAGCTTCATGCTCAACCCTATCACTTCAATCAGTCAGATTTCAGTTTTTGGCATTAATGCCACAGACCAGACTATAATTTTAGCAGGTACCCCAATGGTTATATTCTCCCCTAACCATCTAGGTGCAAATTACGCGTTAGCATCTGTTAGTTCTAAAGATGGTTGATTCCATCACATTGCATTATTTCATTTCTCTCCAACCTTCCTGTCATCTCCTAGAAACTGGGCATAGAAGTAATGTTAAGACGGAAACTAGTAGTTTTCAAACTTTATTTTAGAAAGCAATAGAACTCGTTTTTTTCTTACTGAAAAAAGTACTCTCTACATAAAGAGATAAAGGATCTGTTAAAGTAGGGACTCTCAGTTGGGTGAGGTGTCACACCCATAATCCCAGCACTTTTGAGAGGCTGAGGTGGGTAGGTCCCTTGAGCCCAGGAGTTTAAGATAGCCTGGGCAATATGGGGAACCCCATCTCTACAAAAAATACAAGATTAGCTGGGTGTGGTAGCTCACACCTGTGGTCCAGCTACTCAGGAGGCTGAAGTATGAGGATCACCTGAGCCTGGGGAGATTAAGGCTGCAGTGAGGTATGATCAGGCCACTGTACTCCAGCCTGGTCGACAGAGTAAGACTCTGTCAATCAATCAGTCAACTAATCAATAAATAAGCAGGGACTCCCTCGCCACACACCTACCTCTCTGTGGCTATCCAATCTACTGTAGGACAGCCTGAAAAACCACAATCTTTTTTTTTTTTTTTTTGGTGACTGAGTTTCGTTCTTCTTGCCCAGGCTAGAGTGCAGTGGTGCAATCTCAGCTCACTGCAACCTCTGCTTTCTGGATTCAAGCGATTCTCCCGTCTCAGCCTCCCGAGTAGCTGGGATTACAGGTCCACCACCATACTCGGCTAATTTTTTTGTTTTTAGTAGAGACAGGATTTCACCATGTTGACCAGGCTGGTCTTGAACTCCTGACCTCGTGATCCACCCGCCTTAGCCTCCCAAAGTGCTGGAATTACAGGAGTGAGCCACCGCGCCGGGCCCCTCAGGATACTTTTCAGAACTTCAATTCCATGAAATAACTATTTTAGACAAGGATCCTTGTGGAAAGACCGTAACATGAAGAGCCGATGAAAACATGAAACATGAAAATATCCAGCAGTAATCCACCAAGGCAATCCTATGACACATCTTTATTCACTTAAACCCGAGACCATTATGGAATAAAGGAAGGAGAAGTGAACCTGTAAGACCCAGATAAATCAAATGATCTCTCTAAATCCATTTCTTCATTCAGAAAAATGAGCGTGTTGGCCTTCATTCTGAGATAACCCTTCCCAACTTTCTCCTCCACACATTCTTGCAAAGGAAATTAAAAACGAGAAAAAAAAAATCAAGAAATCCCAACTTAGTCCGTACTCTACTAGTACCTGTCAAGCACAGAACCTCTAAATTAAGACCCAGCTCCCGAGGCCAGCCAGGCTCCCTTGGGAAGGTAGCGAGTGCATCGCGATGCAATGCTACCTCCCGCCTTCGGAGTCAAACGGCCCCGCATCCAAACAGTTTAGAATCCCGCCTGTTTTAAATGCTACAGTCCAGAGAGGCTCCACAACCCACCTTGGTCATCTGCCCTTCTGTGTTCACAACCGTTCAGAGCACAAGTTATTCGGTCTAACCTAATCCTTCCCTGCTGAGGAGTTAAGCCCAACCTTTCTTTCTGACCTTGGGGAGCCAACAGCTCCCCGCCCGGTGCCCTCACAAAAGCCTCAGGGGGCTCCCTCTCCAAGATCAGACGTTTCTCCCATCCCCCCACCCTCCTAAATATAGGACAGGGAAGCTTTAGGGCCGCCGTCTCTCTTCCGGGACCGATCACTTTTCGTTCCAAATAGGAAAAGATGGAGCAGGGGAGATGGAGGGGCCGGAGACCTGGACCCCGGAGAGTCACCTTCCAGCTACCCACAGGAACCAAGCATCCGATCACTCGCTCATCCCTCTCCCCTCCTCCCCCGACCCGCAGTGCGCTCCATAGGGAGCCCCGCCAGGTCCACCCTTACTCCGATCCCGGTTTCGCGCAACCCCTCAGCTCCATCTCCCAGAGCCTCAGGCAACGAGTGGAAAGGGGGTCCCTTCCCTCTCACCTGGGACGGAGGCGCTCGCTCATGGCAGCTGGCTGAGGGAAGCTAAGCGGCGCCGCTCCGCGAGAAGACGGAACACAGGCGGTTGCGCTTCGGCGGCCGCCACGCCCACCCCCTCGGGCCTTGGCTCTCGCAGCCGCTCGGGTGGACTCAGCCGGTGGTGAGTACCCCTCAGTCGGACCTGTACCACCGCTACTTCCGGCGTCTGCTCCGCGCCCCCCCATGTCGCCGCCGCCGTGGTACCGCCCTCTCGAGGCTGCGCAGTGGCGCGATCCTAGCCGCGCTGAGCGGTAAGCTCGCCCACGGGAAGAGGCGGGCTCGGAGCGGGAGGGGCCACTAGCAGCTTCTGGGAGAAAAGACCTCTCTGAGGGTGGCCGAAGCGTTCGCCTGTTCCCAGACAACGGAGGGTAGGGTATAAAAGTCAAGCCAGCTTTCAAATAAATTAAATTATGCCATAATAATATCATACAAGTATTTGAGTTGAACCTATGTGAGGTAGTATATTTTTAAAAATAGGCGGACCCATTAGGCAGTGGTGCAGATGGCCTGACGTGGGGCTCTGGCCGGGGGTTGGGCAGGCGCTGGGGGGATACCCTGAGGGGCTAGTCGACCGGGTCACCGTTTTCAGGTGTTCCGAAGTGAGGACTGTTCTCTGTGGTGAGCTTCCAAGAGTGGGGTTACCTTCCGCGGCCCACGTTCTACGTCTGGGGGAAACTACGTCAGGGCGAGCACAGGGCGCCGGGGGAGGGTATCGGGTGCCGGGACCCTGGGTGCTGGGGCCGGCGGAAGGTCTTTCCGGAACCGCAAGAGGGACCCTGGGCCCCTAGGTAGGGCTGCGGGAACGCCGACCCCTGACCCAGGAGCTGCCGGGCCGACCCCATCTACTCCGCTAGGCAGAATCGAAACAGCTTTCTGGGAAAGGAAGAGTGCAGGGAGGTGGACAGTCTGGGAGGAGGGAAAAGCGGCTGGAGGTGAGGGTGAGGATTAAAGGAACCACGAGGTCCTCCTTGAGCCCGGAGGCTGGTGGGCGGGGAGGGTGTCTTAACTCTCTATTTTCCGGAACCTGTGTTTGTATTTGGTTCAGTACCTTGCCGCATTTACTCACTGTGCGTGCTGCTGCGTCACCTGATTGTGTCTTACACAGATTGACATTCACGTTTCATTCCTCCACACTCGGGAACTGTGATCGGGAAGCATGGGGATCTGGGAGAAGTACCCGCAAAACTAGCATCCTCCTAGAAGAGCTCCGGTAAGAAAACAGACACCCACGTATAGACGTTACCGTGAGAATGTACAGAGATCTTCAAGTAGGATTGAGTGTGAGGTGGATTAGAGGCAGAAATGTCTAGCAAGTGTCAAGCCCTTTCTAACCTTGTTAGCCAGGTCCGTTTACTGGCTTCATTTGTGTGTAGTTTTGTAAACAAGCGGTCTGTAGCTTTCATCGTGTTGTCGATGTGTACCTCCAAAGAATGATGGCTCACGCCTGTAATCCCAGCAGGCCGGGCAAAGTGGCTCACGCCTGTAATCCCAGCACTTTGGGACGCCGAGGCGGGTGGATCACTTGAGGTCAGGAGTTCGAGACCAGCCTGGCCAACATGGTGTAACCCCGTCTCTACTAAAATTAGCTGGGCGTGGTGGCATGCATCTGTAATCCCAGCTACTCGGGAGGCTGAGGCAGGAGAACCACTTGAACCGGGGAGGCAGAGGTTTCAGTGAGCCGAGATCGTGCCACTGAACTCCAGCCTGAGCGACTGATCAAGACTCCATCTCAAACAAACAAACAACAACAAAGTAAGAATGATTACTGTAGTCTGTTGACAGAAAACAGTTTTGTTTTGAATGACTGTACAGGGTAAGATGGGTTTGTTGCTTTAACGAATGCACTGGTCAGGATTGGGTGTATTTTGTAAGTGGTTTCAGTGTTTCAGTCACCCTTTTTAATCTCTTTGGTGGTCAGAAGATATTATCAGTTGTAGTACTGAATGATATTTAAACGTTTATATCTAGAGAAAGAATTCATTCAACAAATATTGTATGCCAGCATTATTGCTAGGGTTTTACATACAGCTGTGCACAGGATAGATATGTTTCCCGCCCTCTGGAACTTTATAGAAAGAATAAGAAATATAGAAAGGAAATAACTTTCAACTAAACTTTGGAATTAAACATTTTCTTTTCTGGACTCTAACAGAAAGATATATAGTGGTATAAATGTTTTTCTAAAATTTTTACATGGTATATATTTAACAAAGATATCAAACTAAACAAATTTGCCAACAATCTAATGCACTAAAACTGTAAAAAAACAGGACTGTGTCCTTACCATGTATATATTCGTGCATCATACATACATTTTATATGTCTCTGTGTATATATATGCATATTACTAATTAAATGTTAGTAGAGCTTCATTTGTCATTCTTAGATTGTGGGAGTTGTAATATTTTCTTCTTACACCCTAGTGAATCTTCCATATATCACTTTGGAAACCTCTGCTGTAATCAATAATCTTTGGCCGGGCGCGGTGACTCACGCCTGTAATCCCAGCCCTTTGGGAGGCTGAGGTGGACAGATTGCCTGAGCTCAGTAGTTCAAGATAAGCCTGAGCAACATGGCCTTGTCTCTACTAAAATACAAAACATTAGCTGCCTGTGGTGGCGTGCCCCTGTAGTCCCAGCTACTTGGGAGGCTGAGGCAAGAGAATTGCTTGAACCTGGGAGGTGGAGGTTGCAGTGAGCTGAGATTGTGCCACTGCACTCCAGTTTGGGTGACAGAGTAAGACTCTGTCTTCAAAATAAATAAATAACCTTTAGTTCCTGGCCTGAGTTTTTTATTCTTTACCATTCTGTCCTTGAATAATGTATTTAGGGGTTTTAAAACAATTTTTCATACTCATGTAATGTCTAGTTGACTTCCTGTAACCTTCAGTAGCAAACATCTAGCTTGTTCCAAATGAATTTAAAAGATCCAACACATAAGTAAAATATTAATATTTACAAACTATGTGCTCCTCATAATCTGACATTTACCTTTTTCAGGAATAGGATGAGTGATAATTCATCCAGAATGCAAGTGTGCCCTTATTGTAAGAAGCCATTTAAACCATTAAAATCCCACTTGCCATACTGTAAGATGATAGGACCAACCATACCTACTGAACAAAAAGTTTATCAGTCCAAGCCTGCTTCACTCCCACATGCTAAAAAAATGAAAGGGCCAATCAAAGTTGTAATGAAAGCTAAAGGGAAAGAGTTAGAGACAGAGAATGAAGAAAGAAATTCTAAGTTGATGATGGGCAAACCAGAACAGACAGTGAAGTCCTTTCCACTACCTGCTGTTGGTTTGGAAAGAGCAACTACTACAAAGACAGATAAAGACAGCAAGAATCCAACCCAACAATCCTTCAAAATGTCAAAAAATACTAAGCCAAAGACTGCTTTCCAAGAAGAAACCAAGGCTCAGTTTTATGCAGCAGAGAACACCTCTCCTAAAAGAGAACTTGCCAAAGATCTGCCTAAATCAGGAGAAAGTCGATGTAATCCTTCAGAAGCTGGAGCATCTTTACTGGTTGGCTCAATAGAACCTTCTTTGTCAAATCAAGATAGAAAATATTCCTCAACTATACCTAATAATATACAAACTACGTCTTGTGATCTGCAATTGGACAAAATTGATCCTCAAAGACAGGAACTTGTAGTAAAATTACTAGACGTGCCTACTAGTGATTGTCATATTTCTCCGAAGAATGTCGGTGATGGGGTTAAAAGGGTAAGAACATCATTGTCAAGCAATGAGAGAGATTCCAAAGGCAGGGATCACCTCTCAGGAGTCCCTGCTGATGTTAGAGTCCCTGAGACTCCAGAAAAGAACACAGAATCACTCATTTTAGGCCTTAAAATGAGCTCTTTAGGTAAAATCCAAGTCATGGAGAACCAAGAGAAAGGACTTACTCCTGGAGTAGAGACATGTGGGAGCAAAAGAAATGCAGAGAAAGGTGTGTCCACAACAGAAAAGCAGGAATGGACTGCCATGAGCCCTGGCTCTGAGAACTTCAGCACCAGTGATTCAGCCACAGGAAAGAAGTCTCAAGATGAAGGACCACATTTAAGTTTGTTCATTCCACAGGAGACAACTTACGAGTTTCATTCTGTATCGCAGCGAAGTGGTCAAAGTCTTGCTTCTTTAGCTACAGAATTTCTTCGAGAAGAGAAAGCAGAAGCCTGGAGTCATAATCATGTCCCTGGTGGCAAGGCATTAATGGAGAGTCCTGAGGGACAGGTGTCTCTGGAACCCAAATTAGTCAGTCAGTTCCAAGCATCACACACTGGGTGCCAGAGCCCTTTACATTCAACCCAGCATCACACTCCTCAGAGCCCCTTCGCCAGTCATGCTGCAGCTGCTGGCAGGAAGACCCTTCCTAGCTGCATGGGGCTCGAGTGGTTTCCGGAGCTCTATCCTGCTTACCTTGGACTAGGGGTGTTGCCAGGGAAGCCTCAGTATTGGAATGCAGTGTCCCAGAAGCCACAACTTACCAGTCCACAGGGGGAAACACTCTCAAAAGGTAAACTAGCTTATTTTCAAGGGCCATCTGTCCCATCCAAAATGCTCTACCTTTTGAATTTATAAGGGTCAAAATACTAACGTTTTCAATCATTTAGCTTACTTTCACCTGGGCATGCCAGTGGACTGCGCATAAAATTGTCCTGCAAGAGGCTGGGTGCAGTGGCTGACGCCTGTAATCTAAGCACTTTGGTCAGGGACTAAAGTGGGGGAATCACCTGAGCCTGGGGAAGTCAGGGCTGCAGTGAGCCATGTATGTGTCACTTCACTGCAGCCTGGGCGATGGGAGTGAGACCTTGTCTTAAAAACATTACTTCTTGCTTTAGGGGTCAGTAGTAGCGGTTTATCCCTGTTTCTCTCCCCCAAGTGTTGAAGGTTGCACTAGGTTGCAGTAGGCTGGCGATACTGAAAGCAGTTGAAATAACTAAATAGAATAAGCACTGGGTTCAGAATCCAGTCAGGACCAGGTTGTTCAAGAAATAGGTTCTAGGTTTATGGGCAATTTCAACATCTAGGCATTTAGAGTAGCAAAGAAGGATGCAGGTAAAACTAGCCAAGTAAGAGGGCAGGCAAAGCAGGTAAGTGGAAGTGGAGGCCCAGGAAAAGATTCTGCAAATGATCTCATATTCACTAAACCTTTATTTGCCTGTCTCAAAATAGATGTGTACTAAGAGCAGAGCATTGCTAGTCCAAAGCTACTTTTTTTTGAAACGGAGTCTCACTCTGTTGCAGGATAGAGTGCAGTGGTGTGATCTCGGCTCACTGCAACCTCCGCTTCCTGTGTTCAAGTGATTCTCCTGCCTCAGCTTCCCCAGTAGATGGGACTACAGGTGCACGCCACCACACCCAGCTAATTTTTGTATTTTTAGTAGAGACGGTCTCACCATGTTGGCCAGGATGGTCTCCATCTCTTGACCTTGTGATCTGCCCACCCCGGCCTCCCAGAGTGTTGGGATTATAGGTGTGAGGCACCGCACCCAGCCCAAAGCTACATTTTCTTTAACTACTGTCTATAAACAGGCCTACTGTCCAGACCTTTTTGTACAAACTTGTAGTCACAAAGTCAAGCCCCTTCTCTATAATAAACACATTTAATGTTATTAACATTTGTGTTGCTTTGTGGTTTTCAGAGTGCCTTTTTGTTTATTTTTAAGATGGAGTCTCACTTTGTCACCCAGACTGGAGTACAGTGGCGTTATCTTGACTCCCTGCAACCTCTACCTCCCGAGCTCAAGCAATTCTCCTGCCTCATCCTCCCGAGTAGCTGGGATTACAGGCATGCACCACCACACCTGTCTAATTTCTGTGTTTTTTTAGTAGAGATGGGGTTTCACCATGTTGGTCAGGCTGGTCTCGAACTCCTGACCTCAGGTGACTCACTCGCCTTGCCCTCCCAAAGTGCTGGGATTATAGGTCTGAGCCACTGCGCCTGGCATGTATTTTTTTTATTTTGGCCACACAACTCTGAGAGGTGGGCAGAATGAATTTATCCCTATTTTGCAGATGATCAAACAGGCACAAAGCAAATAAGTGATTTGTTCAAGTTCGTGTTACCAATACATAGTAGAGCTGCAAGGAGAACCTAGTTTCCTGAGGCCTAGTTTAATCCTTTCCACTAAACCATGTTGTAGAAAAATACACCATGACTAAAACCACATTTGTTATGGTGCCATACTTTTCTATGTGTTTTTCAGTTGCAGATGCACACACTCGCCCCATGATAAATCTCTCTAGCAAGCTGAAGGACTTGTGAATTTTTTGTACTATCTTATAGTGCTTAGGAGTGTCCTTGATAAGCACTTTTCATTTTAGAGGGAAAAAGGGAGGGGCCTGACTTTTGACTATCATTGTGCTACATGCATTACATTATCTCATTTAATTCTCATAACAGCTCTGAGGTGACACCACTGTCCCGCCCTCTTATTCCCCATGAGGAATCTGAGCTTCAGACATCTTAAGTGACTTGCCCATGTCCATGCAGTAAATGACGAATCAGGATTCAAATCCAGGCTCATGTGACTCTACTAATTATCCCAAGCAGTAAGCCTCAGAGTTTAAAGACCCCAAATAGAAGTCAATACCTTGTTTGCTATGTTACTGATCCATTTCACTGTTAGGTTCGAAGAATACAATAATAAGATACAGTAACTTAAATTATTAAATTAGCAACATTATGAGATAGAATGTAGGCAGGGAAACACAATTTTTTTTTTCAGTAAGTTCCTTCCAAATAGTGGTGAGAAACTATTTTATTCACTTTTATTGCTTATAGTCTGTAACTAATAAATGCTGTGCTTAGTTCAGTACTTCTATATCAGATGGTAAATGAGGTATAATCATCATAGCACCTCTACTTCTATTATAAATTGAAAAACTATTGAAGTTGGATCCAGGATTAGTATTCAGACTCTGATGTTACCACAAAACGAACAGAAGATACCAGAGGAGAGAGACCCTAGGATCATGTCAAGCCCTGATCCCTCCATTGGCCAAGGAATTCAAGTCCACATCAGTCTACAGGGATTAAAAGGTAGTGCTGGCCGGGCGCGGTGGCTCACACCTGTAATCCCAGCACTTTGGGAGGCCGAGGGAGGTGGATCATGAGGTCAGGAGTTTGAGACCAGCCTGGCCAACATAGTGAAACCCCATCTCTACTAAAAATACAAAAATTAACTGGGTGTGTTGGCACAAGCCTGTAATCCCAGCTACTAGGGAGGCTGAGGCAAGAGAATAACTTGAACCCGGGAGGCAGAGGTTGCAGTGAGCTGAGACTACGCCATTGCACTTCAGCCTGGTTGACAAAGAGTGAAACTGTCTTAAAAAAAAAAAGAAGGTAATGCCATTGGCTCCTGAAAAGCTTTGTAATTTCACCAGGCAATGGCTGTCTCCAAAGGCTGTAAATTAGAGTTGAGTTTTATTGGAATCTTTGCACAAGAGAATGGGTTATATACCCTTTCTCACTCAGGCAAGACCTTTGGTAAGTCATTTGCCCTTCTCCGGAAGCCAACTCCTTCCTTTGATACTGAAAGGCAGGGCCAGTGAGCTAACAGTTACTGAATTAACTGTTAGCTTAATCAGGACAGGCCAGTAGGCTCACCCGACTAGAGAAAGCAGGGCAAGGTCAGGGAACCATGTATTCCTGACACTGCTGACAACATGGTCACAGTTTTCAGGTATTTGTCTCTTTGCATCTTTTTCCTCAAAATTTTTCCAAGATGAATGGACATTTTTTAAAGAGACTAACCTTCACCTTGCAAGAGAATTATCTTCTGTGCAATTTCTTGGAAGCCAACATAATTCTTTTCATTGTTCTTTAATGATCATTTGGGTATTTTTACATCCACAGCAATGGTTACTATACCTGCTAAACCTGTTATCAGTGTTTAATTTATTGTTTATCCTAACAAAACCAAGACCAGAGAACTGCCAGTTGTAGAGATTACCTAGTATTAAACACAGAGAAAGCCATGTGCAGGAGAAATGTGATAAGGAGGATAAGCCCTCTTTTCTGGTTCTGCTTAAGTTATTCATGTACTGAACATAAATAGAAAATGATGCTGGCCAGTAATAGCGATAGAGTAATACAACAGGCATGTTGACTGTGGACAAGTTGCAGTCGTTTATCATAGCAGAAAGTCATGCTTTTGGCTAAAATGTTTACCAGGTCATAGAAGATGTAAAAGAGGCCTGGCACAGTGGCTCACACCTGTAATCCCAGCACGTTGGGAGGCTGGGGTGGGCAGATCCCATGAGGTCAGGAATTCGAGACTAGCCTGGCCAACATGGTGAAACCCTGTCTCTACTAAAAATACAAAAATTGCTTGGTGTGATAGCACGTGCCTGTAATCCCAGCTACTCAGGAAGCTGAGTCAGGAAAATCGCTTGAACCCAGGAGGCGGAGGTGGCACTCCGAGCTGACATCAAGCCACTGCACTCCAGCCTGGGCAACAGCGAGACTCTGCCTCAAAAAAAAAAAAAAAAAATTATGTAAAAGACTCACTTCATGAAGCACATGCACATGAATGACCTGGCGAGGGTACTCATCAGACCAAAAATAAGTAGAGGTCCTGATTTTCAGGGGATTTCCCTTGGCCTTTTGAAAAGCCCTTTTCAACCTGGAATTGATTTTACTTTCAACACTTAGCTACAGTTCAAAGCAGAAATCTTTAATGCACCTGTTTAGAATATGCTTCTCCTGAGGCTTAGCCCTGGAACCTTCGGCACTGGATGTTGGGGAAGGGGATACATGTTGGTAAACATTGACAGTGACTTCTGTTTGGAACCATAGTTTCTTTGTTGGAAAGAAGCTCGACTCATATGAGGAATTTGGAACCCCCTACTGGACTTAGAACCTCCAGCTTCTCTCTAATGAGGTTCTTGGGAGCTGTACAAAAAGGTGAGGCTGGAGTTTGACTGTTGCATTCTATTGCTGGTTCCAGGCAGTTGAAAAAGTTTCCCTTTAGGCTGTTTTAGCAAGGCTCAAGAGAAGAAGAAAAAAATGTTAAATGTCTGTTTTCATTTTGGAGTTTGACATAACTGAAAGCACTGAAACTAATAACAACTACCATGTGTTCCACAGCTTGTATTTTTTAATACCTACCCCCAGCTTTCCCTTGCCCACATCGATTGCGCCTCCTCCCAAAGCCAGAAGGACGCTAAACTTCAGGTTAACCAATTGCATTAGCCTCCTCCCACTAAAGATTTTAGCCAAGCTCCCAAAACAAGAGTAACTAATTTGAATCTAGTCAAGTTAAGGTTCCTTGATGTTAGTTAGCATTTATGTGTTTAAAATATGTGCGTGTAAGTTCTTTGAATTACAGTTCCATCACCCAAGCTAACTGAGAAAGCTTGAATGACTCGCGGATACTGACCCTAGTTCTGGTCGCTGTAACAAGCTGTGTTTCCTTTTGAACAGGCTGGATCAGGTGCAACACCACCATAAGGAAGAGTGGAGTAGGCAGCATAACGGTGCTCTTCACCGGGTACTTCATCCTGTGTTGTAGCTGGAGTTTCAGACGTCTGAGTAAGCCTTTCTATATTTCCAGCCTAAATAACAGGTCCCATTCCATTATGAGGACCTCGGAGGGATTCTCTGAATTGCTTTTCCTTTTACAGTTTTACAGTATCTGACATGCCTTGGTAAATAAGATATTACCTGGGGGCTCTGGGGTTTTATTAGGGGCTTGGTTGTAACGGCCTGTATAAGATTTGACTAGAATTTACGTAATTACCCTTGTCCTCTGTTTCATCTTGTCATTTATTTGGTGGTCTTGTTTTTTTCTTCCTTATAGCTGCTAGGGTTTTTTCTGGCTTTTTTTTTTTTTTTGAGACGGAATATCACTCTTATCGCCCAGACTGGAGTGCAGTGGCACGACCTCAGCTCACTGCAACCTCCACTTTCCGAATTTAAGTGATTTCTCCTGCCTCAGCCTCCCAAGTAACTGGGATTACAGACATGCATCACCACACCTGACTAATTTTGTATTTTTAGTAGAGACGGGGTTTCTCCATGTTGGTTAGGCTGGTCTTAAAATCCTGACCTCAGGTGATCCACCTGTCTCAGCCTCCCAAAGGGCTGGGATTACAGGCGTAATCAGTTTTGTACAGTCAAAAACCAGTATTTTGGGGCTGGGCTTGGGGCTCACACCTATAATCCCAGCACTTTGGGAGGCCGAGGTGGGCAGATTACCTGAGGTCAGAAGTTCAAGACCAGCCTGGCCAACGTATTGAAACCCCGTCTCTACTCAAAATATAAAAATTAGCTGGGCATGGTGGCGAGCGTCTGTGATCCCAGGTACTCAGGAGGCTGAGGCAGGAGAATTGCTTGAACCCAGGAGGTGGAGATTACAGTAAGCCGAGATCACACCACTGCACTTTAGCCTGGGTGACAAGAGTAAAACTCTATCTCAAAAAAAAAAAAAAAAAAAAAAAAAAAAAAAAATGTCAAAATCTGATTCTAATTGGGATTTGATGAAATTGGTGCCTAGTGAGTAGCGGGTAGGTCTGACAGCAGGAATAGGGCTACAGCACACTCCTGCATGCTGGCTGGGATGGCCTCGCCGCCATCCCCTCTACCAGATACCTGGCCATGGGTGAGGAAAAGAAATCCCTTTCTGATCATCCTGCATAAATGGAGAGGCCCAAAACCAAGAGTCATTTCTCCATAGAGAAAAGAGGTTTTACCAATCTAATAGGGATTGTTTGATACCTGGCATTAGTAGAGACTGAAGAAAGTGAAACCAACTTCTCACTGTGCATAATACCCTGTTTCCAAACTTATAAAACAAAAACAGAACAGAATAATCTGTAGAGGCAAGAGACAGCAGCAGTCACTGGAAGTGGCCTCTCGGATCCTTACATTTGTCTCTGTTTATCCAAAGAGCTGCAGCGCTGGTGTTAAGTAGTGTTGACCTGGACATCACTTAAAGCTCCGGAAAGGGCACACGGTGCAGACGACTGCAGTACATACCTAACATCTGAAAACCGTATGACATTTGGGACAGGGAGAAGGGGTAAAAAAAATAAAATTATTGGAATCTAAAATAATGATAGAGGAAGTAAATGTATTATTAACATAGATCTGGTTCTATCTAGATGTTCTTGGCTTCCTATCAAGAGCAACTGAGAATTAGAGAAAAACTAGTTTTGTTTAATCATAGTTATTATTCAAGGAGATGTGAAGATGACAAAGTTCATCATTAAAACTGAGAAGTTATTTCTCAATAAAAAGCTAGTATCTCATTACCATTCATCTATGAGGTACCAGGCTACTACCTACATGTTGATACAGGAAAGTATCTGAATTGGCAGAAAATGAGCCCACATCAGGCCCTTCCCCTTAGGTTTTTTGGGGCCCTTGACCAGATCTTGGTAGGTGTGAGAAACACAAGAACTAAGGATGGGCATTTGAGTTGTAGGTAAGCCTATGGAAAAACCTTACAATATGTTTTAAGCTGATTTTTAAAATAACACACTAAATATAATGTTAAATCATATTTTATACATCTTAATTGAGTATAGTAGTGAACAGGTGGTTATATTTATCATCTCTTCCTGGAAGCTTTTAAGAATCCTACCCCATCCCTTCTCTCTTTTTTTTTTTTTTTAAGATGGGGTTTCACCGTGATGGCCAGGCTGGTCTTGAACTCCTGACCTCAGGTGATCCACCCACCTCAGCCTCCCAAAGTGCTAGGATTACAGGCATGAGCCACCGCGCCTGGCCCCTCATCCCTTCTTA
>PVKP010006549.1:0-14866 GCA_004027715.1 Plecturocebus donacophilus
TCTCTGATCTTATCTTCTCGTTTCATTTCATTAAGTTGGTCTTCGACCTCTAATATCCTTTCTTCTACTTGATCAATTCGACTGGTAAAACTTGTGCATACTTCACGGATTTCTCGTATTGTGTTTTTCAGCTCCATTAATTCGTTTATGTTCTTCTCTAAATTGTCCATTCTCATTAGCATTTCGTCAAACCTTTTTTAAAGTTACTAGTTTCTTTGCATTGGTTTAGAACATATTCTTTTAGCTCACAGAAGTTTCTTATTATCCACCTTCTGAAGCCTAATTCTGATGATTCTTCACACTCGTTTTCCATCAAGCCTTGTTCCGTTACTGATGAGGAACTACCGTCCTCTGTAGAAGGAGAGACTTTCCGATTTTGAGTGTTCTCAGTTTTTTTACGGTGGCTTCTTGGCATCTTTATGGTTTTATCCATCTGTCGTCTTTGTAATTACCCACTTTCAAATTAGGTCTCGGAGTGGACGTCCAGCTTGTTAATTCCCAGCTCCGGAATCTATGTGATTTTCACTGTGCGACTCGCAACGCTGGCTAAAACAGCAGCGTTGAAGTTCGTGGTGCTTTTCTGCCTGGGGGTCTCCGGTCTGGCTTCTCAGTCCCTTTTTCAGTCAGCTGGATGGACTGCTCTGACTTCCCAGAGCGCCAAACATCATCCAAAAGGGGACTCAGTCCCGTCCACTCCACACCAAGAACCGCCGAGCTGAGGCGCCGGCAAAAAAGCCACGCCAGCTGAAAGGGTCGCGCTGGCGACCTGTGGGGCTCCTCCGCTGGGAATGTCCTGGTCCGTGGGCAGCAAAAATTTATCGGTAAGTGTGGCGTCCACTGGCTCTCTGCGCTTTTACTGGGAGCTGCAATCCTGAGCTGCTAGTGATCGGCCATCTTGGATCTCTCTCCTCAGCAAGAGATTTATTCAGCACTAGTGTGATTATGGAATCTCCTTACCAACCAAAAACATGTTCTTAAACTTGTTATACAACACTGCAGACTTTTCCACAATAGCCTGACAAACTTGGAATCGCTGTATTTTTTCAGTGCCATAATCACTGCTGTTTCTGAGCTGGTTGCATTGTGATCTGAAGTGAAGCAAGTACATTCAAGGCCTCAGTGTACTATGCTACATTTTAAAAGAGAATACATTTGTTTCAGTTCTGTATGCTACCTTATTTTGTCCTTATATTACGAATTTATTAATACATATTATCTTTTTGAATAACATGTATGTAAAATTAAGCTTCTATTATATATAAATCACAGAATCACAAATGTCTTTGTACCTCCCAGGCAGAAATAAATCAACTGGGAGGTCTAGTTGAATAATTGAATACTGTCATAGAATTGTGCACCATAATCTTCATTTTACATGGAAAACATTAGAGCATAGAAAAATCCAAAGTTATGAAACATATGATTGACTAAGTAAAAAATAAATTAGTAATATTCTCATTTAGTTAAAAATTTAATAGCAAATGTTGCTTGTATAAAGCTATATTTTGTCCAAGATGTATCACTGAAAATAACAGCATGACTTTATCTGTATTCAATAAGCAGAGTTATTCTCCACCTAAGAAAGTATATTTATACCTCAAGAATCAGTTTAAATGCTGCCTCCAATCACCGGCATTTTCAGATCTCCGTATAGGATTCATGTTTTCTTTTTCTGAATAAAACAGTGGAACTCAAATCTACATTTTGACTTGTACCTGGATAATTTATTTATGTCAACCCCTAATTAGATCATAAAATCATTAGGACAAGAATTTCTATCTCTACAAACTCTATGCATAGTTCTGCATGTTTTAAATAGAGCTGTGTGAAATTGTCATTCAACCATTTTCAACCTTACAAAAACGCAAATTTTATATAGTTCATTCATGATAACTATGTTTGCCAAATCGTGAAAATTATATTAACCTTTTGAAAATTGTTTGTAAAACCCAAACATCTAATAGTATTTTTTTCTAAATATAGAAAAACTTCACCATAATAGTGGCAATACAAAAAACATTCATTTGAATTTCTTTGTCAAATATTTTCTCCAAGAAAGTTACTAAATATTTTTGTTACCTGCTTTTATAATTTGCTAATAAAAAGGAAACAAATTTCTTTACTTAGTAAATATATGCAAATTTAAAGTTCCTTTGCTTACATATCTGAGTTTAATTTTATAACATTATATTTGGGAGGTAGATAGGTAGATATAGATAGGAAAATAAATAGATACAGACACACTTGATATCTTAATGCTGTCAATATAAGAAAATGTAATATAATCTGCTATCATGCTCACAGTAAACTTCTTAGACCACAAATTCATGCACATTTGTAAACTTGTATAAAGGGAATCTCAGCACTGTCTTTTAGCAGGGCTTTTTTTTTCTTACATTCTTTTCATAATTTCTTATTTATTTATTATATCATGGATAAATGAATTGCTTTACTCATAAGTGAATTCATTTTATATACCTTAACATATAAAACTTATAGGCTTCAAAGATCTAGTCAGTTTGACAAACTAGAAGAATTCAAAATAAAAACAAAAGGCAGGAATATTCATTAGAAAACCAGTTACTTCACTTACCATTTGAAAGATAGCTTTTCATAAATGTTTTAGAGTACTATATCTCAGCAATTCTTTTCTGTAAAGCCAAGAGAGACTAACAGTTTTTAGTGGAAACATTATCCTTTGCTTTACTAAAAGAAGCCAAAGTATATTTAAGTTTTACTCATCTGAGTTGCTAAGAAACCGAATTAATATTCTACAGAGCTCAAGTCAGAGTAGAAAAAGAAAAGTAAAACTAGGGCCTCTGGTTGTTGCCTAAAACCTAGCAACAAAGCAGTAAATCTCAGCCTTTTATTTCCAATGTTTGAAAAGCAGCGCAATAACGAGTTCAATACTCAGTAAATACAAAGAAAGATATCACATGAATAATTGAACTCCAATCCAGTTTTACAAAGTAAGTCTTGACAACTCACCTTTTTGTAATTGTTTAGTAATATTTACAACATATATGAGTTTGACATTTGATATATATAGTATATGATTCTGAGAGGCAGTTTTTAACTTGGGTTTAAGAAAGTTGAGTTAATTTCTGCAAAGGACATTTTTTAAAACAAATGAAGATTACAAGTTCTTCCTTCTAATCTATGGCTCAAGCTATTGATTATTGTAACATAATTTTCTTTTTGTTTCCTTTTTCTTTTTTTCAGAAACAATCTTGCTCTGTCACCCAGGCTGGTCTCGAACACCTGGCTTCAAGCAATCCTTCGACTTTGCCTCCCAAATTGATGGGATTACAGGTGTGAGCTGCCACACTCAGCCTCTGCCATATAATTTATTGGGAAGATTCCGCCTTCTTTTTATTAATCAAAGATAGTTTATGGGACAGATTCCTCCTTTTTATTAATCAAATCCTACATTCAATAGATACATATCTCTTGGTAAGTTTTTAAAAACCTTTTTTAAATAGAAAATTTCAAATATGTACTAAAGTAGACAAAATTGTGTAATGAATCCCTCTGTAACCATCATCTAGTTTAAAAACTTACCAGTTCACGGCTAATCTTGTTTCACACACTTGCCTTGAATATATCTCCAACTTTTCTCCCTTTCCATATTGTTTTGAAGCATCATATTATTTTATCAGTAATTATTTCAGAATGTTTCCCCCAAAATATAAGAAAACTTTTATTTTTAAAACATATGCACATTATGACCTCTAAAAAAATGAACATCAATTCATTGGTATTATTGAATATCCACAATTCAAGTTTCCAATTATAAATGCCATAAATAATTTTGATTTTTTCCTTTACAGTTTATTTGATTTGGGCTAGTTATTTACTCTTCTTTGGTCCAGCATTCCCTATGACCTGGGAATCAGTTTCTCTTCTAATATTTTTCTAACAGAATATAAAATTTCCTAGACAGAGATCCATAATAGCTGGAATCTTTCTTTTAAGTGTTCATTTTATTTAAAGTGAAAGTTTGCCACCAGGTGGCAGTGCGTTACTTATAATTTTGTCCTAGTTTACAAATTGAGAAGCCAAAATAAATTTTTTTCTGTATTATTTTCCCTGATGTTCAATTTTAATGTGTTTTTTTCTAATGCAAATGGCGACAAAGTTGAACTGATGACATTTCTTACAGTTTTGAGATAGAATGAACCTATCTTTATGCTATCTGATTTATGCCTCATTGTTCTTTGCATAGAAATACACATGGTTCTTTATCCAAAGCATATATACAAATACTTACTTATGTTTAGTTCAGTATTATTAGTTGTTTGGGGTGCAAAAATACATTATGACTCCAGATTTCAAATAAATTATAGGTAATTGACTAGAAAAGATACAAACCTAAAAGAATACATCACAAGATAAGTTGCTAAATGCCAAGTGATTTGTCCTGACAGTTACTCTCGTGAGAAATTAGTGAGAAGAAGGTCACTGAAGCTTGAGAATGTCTCCTAAGATTTCTTAGAGCATCTGAGATCATTACTGACCCTTGATGATAGTAGAATACTTAATAAAAGGGGAGAAGAAGGGAAAGGAGTTTGGATGGATGAACAGCATAAGCAACATTCTGGAATTTTGTTTAATGTTCTCATGAATGCATTCTTGGAATTTTCTGATATGGAAACATTATTTTGTAGCTAAGTGACTTGAATTATATAGAATCTTCCAAAACTCTCCTCTTAGGTAATTCCTGAATGTGTATTTCTGAATTTCCAAATTAGAAATTTAGAGTCAGAAATTTCGAGTTTCTCAGCTGCACAAATTTGGGAAGGCATCAAGTTGTGGCAAATGAAAACCTCAAGATTCTGATTTCTATATTTTTAGGCATTAAGGAACATGAATTTTTTGAGTAAGTTATTTAAATGACATATATTTGTACAAATGAAGTAAGTTAAAATTTATTATAGTAATAATTTTTTCATATAACAGATAATTGTAACTTGAAATAGTCTATAAATTATAAAAGAAGTAAAATGGGCTTTAAATAATGTTCAGAGAAAGAAAACAAAAACAAAAGACTTTCTTTACTTGGGAAGAATAAATAATATTAACTAATGCCATAATGCAGCTAAACAGTCCAACTCCTATTTTATCTCTTTCTCTATCAAAGGGGATTTCCAAACTGGAAATAACCAACACAAATAGGAAAGAACTGAAGCTTAAGAAAAGTGAGAGGATAATAATAGCCTAGTTATTTACATAAATTCAGGTTCATAAAGCCGTATTAATTACGTATCAGCACAGTAAGAGAGCTGGCAGTGGGAAATGAGCTGGCACCCTTTGGAAAGCTGTTGGGAAGGTGAGGTGCTTTAAGACTGGACGTTGGAGATTAGGCATGCCTGAGTTTATCCTTGAAACAGCTGTGCAAAGCAGCCACTTTTTGGCCACCATCTGGCATGTCACACATCATGGGATAGGGAATAGGCTTTCATGGGTAACAAATACGCAACCAAAGATGAGCAAAAAGTAAGTGTGTTTGTGTGGTTGGATCATTTTAATATCTCCTGGGTAAATAATCAGGCCCAGGACACTCCGTTGGACACATCGTGGGTGAACACTTTGGGTGTAAGAATTTCTCCTCTTGTCATTCTCATTTACCACAGAGCAAGCCTGAGAGCAATTTTATCAACGGGAGAAGGTGGACAGAACAGACTGACTAACAGGTTATCTGGGCACCATCTTTACTGAGTTTGGAAGCCAGCTGTTCATAGGAGCTGTTTGGGAAAGTTGTCTGTCGGTACCTGGTCACTTTGGGGACCTATGTGAAGTTACATTCCTATTTTTCATGGGAAAGAGCTAACGATTCAGTGGTAGGTTGAATTTGAAAGCAGCCTTTCCACTAGGAGGAGGGAGCAGCCCCGAATTCTAATTTTCTCAGTGTTCAGGCAGCCCAAGGTGAGCTCTCAGTGTCATTTTAGGACAGTCATGCTTATTGCACCACAGAACCTCAATAAATCCTAGAATATATATTTCTAAACAGATGATCAGTGATTGCTCTAGGAAGTGGGACTTTCTGATCACTTTCAGAAGTAGAGATTAATTCATGGTAGATTTGTTTACAAAGCAGGGCTATGCATGAGTGAAATACACTTAATGATGTATGATGTTATCATATTGTACCTATACTAAATTTGGCTGCTTTACAAGTCTGAGGTTGTCTATGGCACTGCTTCTGATGTTCAAAGCTTGCTTCTTAATTTGTTGGGCATTCCCTCCCCCATTTTTTTTTTTCCTAAGGAGCCTCTTAAATTTATTACGGTTAGACACCTTCTTCCTCAATGATCTATGTTCAAGTCACACAGATTAAAATATGCTCCTTTGACTAAGTGTGAGTGATACTCAAAGAAGGAATATCTTGTTCCATATTTACTGACCAGGTCAAGCATCTATCATGTACCATGTACACAACAGTGCACCACAGGTGAGACCCGTGTGGATCCCACCATCAGTGACTTTTCCAAAGGACCCAGACAAATGGTCATTATTGCCTTCTCTCCTTTCTTTTATCACACCCTTGCCTCTTGATGCCTTCATTCACTCCCATCCTAAGATGCTTATTGTCCATTTGTCATCCTCCAGTGATTCATAATTCCTGTTTCACCACCTTATTTAGTCTGTTGCCTTTTACAGCATTCTAAAATACTCATTTATTCTCTTTTATGACTCATCCAATACTAACGCTATATACCATTCTAAACTGAATTAGACTTCGCCTCTTTTTCTCAAAGTACTAATGTAGAATTTTGGTTCTATTTATCTAATTTCAAAACAGTAGAGAAGTTTTAGAAATAATCTTCATGCCTTCCTGAGGGTGGCGACTGAAAATTTTTGGACCAAATGATATTTTGTCTTAACTGATTTTTGCTGTGGATCAGGCACTGTTCTAGGTATTTTACACTTGCTAACAAAATCTCACAGCAATCTTTGGGAGTAGTTACTTTTATTATCTCACTTTACAGATGAAAAAACAGAGAAAGAGAGTCTAACAACTTGCCCAAGGTTATACATCTAATAATCAGCTGGGTTAAGAGGCAAACCCATCCAATTTGGCCTGAAGCCAGGTTCTTAATCTCTGTAGTATAGAGACTGTAAACCAGTTAACAAAGTGTGGTCCCAGACCAAGGCCATGAGTATAAATGGAAACTCATGAGAAAGGCTAATTCTTAGGCTCAATCTCAAACCTGCTTAACCAGAAACTTTGGAGGTGGGGCTCAACAATCTGTGTTTTAATAAGCCTTCCAGGGGATTCTCATGTCTGGTCAACTTTGAGAACCTCTCCCTTGGAGTACAGTCAAGGAATTGCTAATACAGATTCTAAATTTTATTTTATCTGATAGCAAATCATTGCATGTATTCCTACACGAATCTAGTTTTTTTTCCCCTCATCCCAACAACTTTTAATCTACTTTAATAGCAATTTTTTTTTTTACAAATAAAATAGTACATTTCTCTTCAAGACCCAATAAAAGATTTTATAGGTCTATTTACTTATTTATTTGACACAGGGTCTTATTCTATCACCCAGGCAGGAGTGCAGTAGCACAATCTTGGCTCACTCCAAGCTCCATCTCCTGGGTTCAGGCAATTCTCTCACCTCAGCCTCCCAAGTCGCTGGGATTACAGGCATGCACCACCATATCCGGCTAGTTTTTGTATTTTTTGTAGAGATGGGGTTTTGCCATGTTGCCCAGACTGGTCTCCAGCTACTGGGCTCAATTTATCCACTCACCTTGGCCTCCCAAAGTGCTGGGATTATAGGCATGAGCTACCACATCCAGCATGGATTTTGTAGATTTAAACAGATATCCTAAGTGATGTCAGATATTGCAAAACATATTTTTCTTTCCTACAATAAGACTATTCAAGATCCTCAAAGAGCAGAATCAATTCAAATCTGGCAATAGATTTTGATAGTGAACAGAGACTTGCTTCTTTAGATCTTCAAGGCATTTGCTGCTGCCATACTCCAGACAAAATTCTCAGTTGGAAAGAAGTTAAGGTCCCTATTGTGGAACATTTGTTCACTGGGATTTTGCTGTTAGCAACCTCCTCAACATTCTCTCTGGGAGTGAGTTTAGTACTCCTGACAGTTGAAAAATATTTCTGTTTTGTAAAACAAAAAAACCCCCAAGACTTTGTATTATGTTTGTGTGTGCACATGCATGCCAGCTCAGTTTGCATCTTATCATCTACCAATCTGAAATCAAAAACAAAATAAGCCCATAACCAGTATTGCTGGGGACATTGCTATGACAGACAGTTTCGACATAAAATTTGAATCTTTTTGAAAAATAGTTAAGTGCTCTTAAAACCAAATTATTTTATTGTTTCAATTCTTGAACTAAATCAAAATACTTTTTCTTGTTTAAGCCAGGTGCTTCCCAGTGACTTGGGAAGAGAGATTAAAAGAACTACCTTGGTCAGCCAAACAAATTCTTAGTATTTTTTTATTTTTAAAATATAACTATACTCCAGCACAAGTACTTGTTACTTAAATGTATCACCAACACAATAGTTTTAAGTAGGTAAGTCCTGAAAAAGCAACATATCCCACCCATCCAACATCAGTATTAGTGTCTCACTTGTCCTGGGGGACAGACACTGGCAGAAAATTACCAGAGAGAGGGAGAATCAGCACACAAAACCCAAGTAAGTCCGTTGAATCTATATCAAGGAAAGAAATAGTTCACATTGGTCCTCCTCTTCATCATTTCTTTCTGAGGCAGAGAATTCTTCTAAACAGTTGTTGGAACTTAGAATTAGTTAAGATTATTATAACTGAGTGGCCGGAGGGATAGGCTGCCATTATGTCCTTCAGCAGAAAGAACTGGTGACTTCTGTAAGGTAAACTAAATGTCATATTTGTCATGAAGGCAGCAAAATAAGATACAAAGAAGCAAAAGAATGTCACCACTGTTTTCAATGCATTTATATGGGCTTCTGTGCTGGCATTTCTAAAGCCATGAGATCCATGTTTCATCCGATGAGTGTGCTTGTAAAGAGAGATGAGTAACATGGAAGTGCACATCACAAATACAGCAAGAGGAAATATTAATGCCAAGTTGACAAGAAGCACTTCACTAACTTTCTTTATCTTTGTTTTACTCTGTTTTAGCGTGGTATTTCTGAGAGTATCCTCTTCCGCATTTTTAGGGTAATCTACCTCAATACACAGAAATGCAATGATCACAGAAGCCAGAAGGCTTCCCAGAAGCAGCCAAGGTATTAACTTTGGGATCCTGAATTTCAGCCAAAGAAAACAGGACTGGGTGAAGCCTGAAATCTTGAGGCAGTAAAATACAGAAAGGCAGGTGGCAAACCAGAGGCTGATTGAGCTAAAAAACATCCAAAAAAACATCATTGCTGCACCATAAATTTTTATGACATAAAAGTTTGGAAAGAACATAGAGAAGAAATTTTGTACTGTTAACACCATCAGCAGACCAAATCTAGACATCCCTATGCACATTAAGAGAATTTGCATCGGCATTAGCTTTCTATGTTTAATCAATTCATTGCAGTTAACAATGATAAGAAATCCATTTACTGTGATCCCTGTGAAGAATTCTGCTGACATGATGATAACATGAAGAATAGCTGAAAAAGAGAAGGCCATGTTTCCTAGGACAAGTCTTGGCTTTTCCTTGTAGTTGGTCCTAAATATACCCTCCAGACGATCTTGCTGATGGGAACACACAGCACCGAGAAATCTGATCTTCTGTCAGCTCCTGTGTCATGGGTAGAGTCTTACACTAGCTTTTCCTCTAGGGAAGAAAATCAGAGACTACTTTTTGAATCTGGTCCTCTTCAGATGAAATCTGAAGAGGAATGCAAATCTGAAGATTTGAATGATGGGTAGGTCTTCCAGTTACATCCTGGGAAAAATTGTTCCCTTGGCATCATTTCATTCTCACTCTTGCTCAGTTTTGCAACAACAAAAAAAATCTGATTACAAGCATGTTTTGCTTTGGTTATTGACATTTTGTTTCTGTCTTTTATTTTTTCCTAATGCTAAATGCTGCGTCCTGAAGACAGATACTTATTTCCTATTATTGCCACAAATATCCTGTCTCAAATGTAGCTCTTTCTGACTTATAAGAACACTTTTTGACTTTTAATAATTTCAAGACACTTTAATAAAATTTCCCCTCCCCATATCCTACCCCTACTAAAGGCAATTTCCTTTCCAGACTTGAAAACCAGTCCTGGAATATAGCTTTTTAATAAAAATTTTCCTTCTCCTGAAATATATTCTGTTCGCATGGCCTTCTTGATGCAATGCTGACCTTAGGAATAGCAACCCAGAGTTATAAAAGTAGTGCATAATTAATTCACATCAAGACACCGTCCTGGGCTCTTGTTTACCAGCGTCATTTCCAAAAGTAGATGGTGTAGAAACCATTAACCACCAGCAGAGGGCAGCCTTACCATGTTAAAGTGAGTCATTTGTCTTACAAACAGGTGTTCATATAACCTTACTGAACTTTAGTTATATCAGAAATAAAATGTAAATAGACTACTGCTTTGTAAAATAAGGCATGGTGTTCAAAGTGTTCAGTTCCCTGGCTGAATGATACTAACCACTCAACAAATGTTAGCTATTAATATTATTAAATGTCTGTCCTCATATTGTGCTTACCACACCACAGCAAGAAAACAACAATTCTATGAAGAAATATTTTCGACAAAAAGGCTAAATCTAAGATTGCGACAGTATGGAAAACTTCAAAAATGAAAGAACTAGACTTACCACCCACTGTCTACACCCATCACGGTTCTTAGAGACCCCCCAGGGTCTTCCATGAAGGATACAACCACTAGCCATTGAAAGCAGATGTCCATGCCACCTGTCACTTTCTCCTGCCAGCTTCATTATTTCCCCACCCATCTTCTACACATCACTGCTGTCCGAAATGCAGCAGGATTGCTCCTGTCCATATCTCTTCTAAAATTCTGGTTTTATGACCTACATATCAATATTGCCTGTGGTTTTTGATCTTGGCTTTTCTGGTTGATAAACCCTGACTTTGCCCAGCCCCCTGAAGGCATTCGCAATTCTAGATACAGGTGAAGAAACTTCAACTCCAAACCAAACCGTAGACCGGTGTCATGCTCACGGGGTGAATGAAAAATAAATGGGATCTACACAGTTTATAACTTAATGTCCTAAGTTACCTCTCTGAGACTAAATTATATACATTTAGTGTTTACATTTAAAAGGATCTGCTAACTGAGTTTTCAGATACTGTAGACCTATACAGAATTCTGCTTCTTAGTTAAAACAAAAGTTCAATCTCAGTCTTCCATTTTTCAAAAATTCTGTTTTCATTAACGTTTTATTATGAATGTGTTTCACTAAATAAACTTGTTGAATTAAAGAGACTTAAGTAAATGAGGGACAACAATGGCATATAAATGACCAGCCAAATGATACATACGTGCCTAATTATTAATAACAATGTAAGGTTAGACTAAAAATCTTGAAATGTATACTGACTATTGGGGTAACCTTTTTCATGACAGATGTCCATTGCTTTTTGTCTACACTGTTACAGACCATTATGAAAATGGTATTTTATATGCCCCCAATACTTCTTATTCTAGTGCAACAATGAGAATCCTTTTATATTGCACATATCTTCACCATAATAACCAGTATCTGGGTATTCCTTTTTCACGGTCTTTTCTTTCAAATTTCCAGGACAAACTAGGACAATAAAAGGTAGGCAAATATATGGAAACTCTTGTTAGCCAACACCCCCCCAACCCCAGCCCTCCCACACATTGATTATAATTCAGATTAATTTCTCTGAAAATAATACTTTACAAGAAACATTTTATTGTTTAAATTGCATTTTCTTACGACAGCTACCTCAGAATGCATATATGCTATGAATGTAATTTTCAAGCAATTCTTTTTGAATTTTACTTCTTAGATAAATACACAATTTATAAGCTATAATTTATCCCCAGTGAACGTCCAACTGCTTTAAAAATTTTTGCTGAGCTGTTTCAAACCACCCTGCCTTTGTCGCATTCATAAAGGTGCAGCTGGCCATATGGGCTGTTGGCTAAATGATTCTGTGATGAGATTTGAATTTATCCAGAACTTATTTCATTCTGAAATCCTAGATTCTGGCTCTCATTTGCCTCCCTATATACATCATTTAATTGAAGAAAAAGCTTTACTTTTCCAAGAACTATTCTAAAAGTATAATGGAGAGTAAGCGACAATTTAGTTAGTTTGTATTTGCATTTGTGATTTTCCTGTCATATGTGGACTGTTTTGCATTTGCCATGATTGAATCTCATTTTGGAAGCAGAGTTTTAATGAAGAGCTCTTTCTCAGATATAGGAAATTTAATGGTGAGTTATACAGTCTTGAAGTTACTAATTCATAGTCTTGATAGAGATTTGAGAAAGGCAGTAACCAAATGAAGATAGATGTTTTTCAAATTAAGCAATGTTTGAAAGTTTTACTAAAATAACATATTTCTTTTTAAAGAAAAATAGTATCTATCAGAGGCACTGAATATTTATAGTTCATTAAACTAATTTTAGCTTAATCACCTTCCAATCAATATATATTCTTCTGAATGCTCACATGATACTTGAGAATTGGCATGCTTCCAGTAGAAAGTTTTTTGTGTTTGCTTTGAACAACGTGGTAACAGAATTTTCTGATTCTAAGATGATGAGCTAATGTCCATAAATCAGTTGGGAAATAAGGAGATACTTTATTGATATTATGACCTGGTGTCTCCCATGCATAGAGAGCTGCTTGTTTGGTTCTTATTGGTTATAACTGCACAAATATTTAAAAATTTTAAACAAGTACACTGACTTGTTCTACATGCCAGTGATGAGGCTAAGTGCTTTATAGGTCACTTGAAGGAGACTGAATCTGTTTTTATGTTTTCAGTTCAAAATATTTTTGTTTGCAATTTTTCCACTACCCTGGTTTTCTTACTGAAGTTTTGCAGGGACTGGGCTTTAAAGACTGAATCCTTCATTCGTCCAAATTAATCTCCTGGATTAGTTTAATCCTTTGAAAAACACTCACAATATTTTTTAACCTTCTCTAAAGAACTGACTCAAAATTTCACTGACATCCTGTTCTGTTGTTATTATGTGGTCACAAGAAGTAAAAGGAGGAATTTATGTGGTTTTAAAAGACACCTTGGTCACACGTTGGTTCACTGTCTCCTTGCTGAGGCCAGACTCCAGGCTCTGGAGAAACCGCATTTTGAAGGCAGTGAAGTATATCTTCATTAGTCTAAAGGATCAGTGTAGTTTTACTTTTATTTGAGTTTATTTCATTATTTTTTTTATAAGAGAAAAAAAGAGAAAGAAAAAGTGGGAGAGAGAACAGAATTTTTGCTCTATTGCCCAGGCTGGAATGCAATCTTAAAAAGGTATCAAAAACCTCTTTTATGCCGTGAATTATACTTAACAACAGAGACAGAAAGGAATACAGGAAGGAAATAACAAACAAACAGTCAACCAATATTTCATTTAGGTCTGTGAGATACTATGTAAATACTAAAAAGTAATTCACTTTCTGTTATATAGTCACTTTCAGAATGGGTATTATAAATTAATAGTGCTATGTCAAAATCTCCTGCCATTATTTTGCGGGAGTCCAAATCTCTTTATAAGTCAATAAAAACTTGTCTTATGTATCTGGGTGCTCCTATATTAGGTCCTATATTATATATATATATATATACGTATGTATTTATAATCATTAACTTCTATTGTTACATTGATCCTTCTACCATTATGTAATGTCCTTCTTTGTTTCTTTTAGTCTTTATTACTATTAAAGTCTATTTTATCGGAGACAAGAGTTACAACTCCTGCTTTTTTTTTTTTCTCTCCATTTTATTAGTAAATCTTCCTCCATCCGTTTATTTTAAGTCTTTGTGTATCGTTGTGCGTTGAATCTGGATACTACATACCAATGGATTTTAACTTTTTATTCAATTTGGCTGTCTGTAACTTTGATTAGGGCATTGTATCCATTTAAGTTTAGAAATAATATTAATATTTGTGAGTTCAATATTGTAATTTAATGCTAACTGGCTATTTTGCCCGTTGCTTGATGTAAATTCTTCATTATGGAGATACTCTTTATGTTTTGGTGAATTTTTGAGATAACTGATACTGGTTGTTCCTTTCTGTCTGTATTGCTTCTTTCAGAAGATCTTGTAAAGCAGGCCTTGTGGTGATAAAATCTCTGAGTGCTTGCTTGTTCGTGAAAAATTTTATTTTTCCTTCATTTATAAAGCTCAGTTTGTCAGGATATGAGATTCTGGGTTGAAAATTCTTTTCTTTAAGAATATTGAATATTGACCCCCACTCTCTTCTAGATTGTAGGGTTTCTGCTGAGAGGTCTGCTGTGAGTCTGATAGGCTTCCCTTTATAGGTAATCTGACCTTTCTCTCTAGCTGCCCTTAAAATTTTCTCCTTTATTTCAACCCTAATAAATCTATCAATTATAGGTCTTGGAGTTGGTCTACTTGAGGAATATCTTTGTGGTGTTCTCTGGATTACCTGGAGTTGAGTATTGTCCTGCCTTACTAGGTTAGGAAAGTTTTCCTGAAAAATATTTTCCAACTTAGATTCATTCTCTTCATGACATTCAGGTACACCGATCAATCATAAATTAGGTCTTTTCACATAGTCCCATATTTCCTGGAGACTGCTCATTCCTTTTTACTCTTTGTTCTCGAATCTTGTCTTCTCGTTTCATTTCATTAAGTAGGTCTTCAACCTCTAATATCCTTTCTTCTGCTTGATGAATTTGACTGCTAAAACCTGTGCATACTTTGCG
>PVKP010006549.1:14966-82451 GCA_004027715.1 Plecturocebus donacophilus
TTTCTAAATTGTCTATTCTCATTAGGATTTCGTCAAACCTTTTTTCAAGGTTCTTAGTTTCTTTGCATTGGGCTAGAACATGTTCTTTTAACTCAAAAAAGTTCCTTATCATCCACCTTCTGAAGCCCATTTCTGTTATTGGAATGCACTCGTTCTCCATCAGGCCTTGTTCCCTTGATGGTGAAGAACTGTGATCCCCTGTAGAAGGAGAAGCATTCTGCTTCTGGGTATTCTCAGCTTTTTTACGCTGGTTCCTTCCTGTCCTTGTAATTTTATCCACCTGTCATCTCTGTAATTACCTACTTTCAATTTGGGTCTCTGAGTGGACGTCCAACTTATTGATTCCCAATGCTGAAATCTGAGCAACCCATTGCGCCGGCTAAAACAGCGGCATTAAGTTTCGTGGTGCTTTTGTGCTCTGGGGATCTCTGATCTGGCTTCCCTCTTGACTCGCCTTCCCAGAGATCCAAACATCGATCAAAAGGGAAGCTAGTCCCGTCTACTCTGCACCGAGAACCGTCACGCCAGCCACAAGAGTCGTGCTGGCCACTCTTGGGGCTCCTCTGCTGGGAATCCTAGTCCGTAAGCAACAAAAATTTTTCTAAAAATGTGGCATCCTCTCGTTCTATGTGCTTTCTCTGGGAGCTACAATCCTGAGCTGCTAGTAGTCGGCCATCTTGGATCTCTCTCCTATTTCGTTATTCTAATAGGTTGTCTCTATGGATTTTGATCTCAAAGTCAGACTTGTAAAATTTAGTCTGTGAGTTCTCTTCCCAAGTTTCTAGAATAACAACATTATAACTATCAGGTGGATGAGAAATCCAAATAGAGTGATTGTCAGGCTCATATTTTAAGCCGCCAAAATTATTCCCAAAAGTATTTCATTTGATTTTTTGAATTATCTGCCTTCTTTAGAAGAAAGAGTTATCTCTGTTGCAGAGATAGGAGACTAGTCTTGACGTGTTAGGTAACTTACTGAAATTTAACCAGAAAATACATGAGGAAAGCAGAAATGTTTCGATCTCCATATACACAAATGGATACTTCTTAGAGATATGTTAAATTACACTCATGAAGTTAATTTCTGAAAAAAAAGTCGGTGTAAAAATTAAATTATAAAAATTAAGGATACTTGATAATTATGTTTTTATTTGACAATAATTTATCAGTTTATTTGCCATAATATTTGCAGATAGTCATTTTATTCTTAAAATATTAAAGAAATTCTACACACTATCATTCAGTTCTTACCACAAAATTATGAAATTATCTGATTTGATGAGAATAATTGTAGTGCGGAGAATGAAGCGGAAGGAGAGTGAAAATAAGAATTTGAATATAGGTGGTCTGACTCTATCCAGAGCCCACAGTGCTGACTAAAATACTGTCATATCTTACATTGGAATACTTTGCTTTTATATTTTTGATTTATAAATCAAAATATATTTTCAAAGTTTGAAAAATGTAAAATCAACTGAAAAATCAGTTTAATGGGTATAATCTTTTCCTTCCCTATATACAGAAATAGAAAAAACAGATTTAATACATTTATGAACAGGTTATTCATAAAATGATGAAACTATAAAATATTAACCTTGTATTGTCAGCGTATCAGACTGCACCTAGATGCTATGGAACTAAGGCAGCAAACAGCAAATAGAACCTAACAGTAGATACTCGGTAAATATTGTTGAATGAATAGTGTGTGGAAAATGAGATACAACTGAGTTCATATGAACTTACAGGACTCATATGTAACGATAGAACTTTATATGAACTATTGAACTTCTAGGACTCATACAAATTTTAATGTTGGAAGGAATGGAGTTATATTCCACCACAACTATCCCCATTTAACAGAGAAAGCTGTGTTGGAATCTTAAAGGATAAGTAACTTATTCAAGATTGTATATATAAATGCTGGCTGAACTTGTATAGGCCACTTTAATTTTCTGGGGTTAGATTTCCTTCCAGGCAAAACAAATATATAGAAGAAAAACATGAAAATTTACAGTTTTGATTTTGTCAGCATTTTCAGCCTCATCTGCTAAAACGATGAATCAATGGAGATACCTTTTCATGAGCTATGACTCATCTAGGGAAGGTGAAAAATTGGATTTCATAATTTCATGATGACTCTATTGGATGTATCTCCTTATGAGTCAACTCCATTCTCAACTCCCTTTAACCCAGCTGATAGCATGTCTATTGAAATTCAACTTTAGAGGCCTTATTATGTGCAAATTATAATTGGAATCTCAGGCAATTAGTGAATGATGGCATAGAGAAAAGTTTAGTTTCAAAAACTCATTTTTATTATTCCTTTGGACAATTTAATCCAAGAAAAAATTAAGAATGAAATACTTCTGAAATTCATACAAAGATGCAAAATTTAAATTAGTTGCTATGAACTAATCGAAGATGACAGATATTTACCTAAGATAATAAAACAGAGGCAAATTTGGGGGAGGAGCATTTAAATTTTTTAAAAAAAATTTATTGCAACCGAGTAAATGTTAAATAACATAAAAGAAGCAGACAAAATAAGAAAGCTTTAGTCCAAAGAATTAAGAAAAAGTATTTAGAATGCTGTGCTAATAAAAGTACAACATGTATTCTATTCTATTACACCTTCAACATGAAATAGACTGTAGCCCACCTCCAGATGTATGACATTCCATGAAATCACAAAAAGTGACTGACAGCAGAATATATGATAATAGCATAATGTATAAATATATACATTATACATTATATGTACAAATTGAGGCATTATAAGAAAATAAGTAAATAGAGTAGAATTAAATGACGCATTTCTACTTCTGTTACTTGTAGAAAGAAAAGTTATCTCTGTTGCAAAGATAGGAAACTAGTCAAGACGTTAGGTAACTCATCTAAATTTAATCAGAAAGTACATGACAGAAGCAGAAACGTTTTGATTTCCATATATAAAATTGAATACTTTTTAGATATATTAAGTCACATTTCCTCCATAATTGAGCCATCTCATATTTTGAAATATAAAAAGAATACAACTTCAAATCATGGTTCAAAACACACCTAAGAACAATCTATTTTAAAAATCATGAAAGGTTGCTATTACTTAGCCCAGTTTGAAAACCAAATTGCTTCAGTAAGTTTGAATAAACCTACAGTGCTTAAGTATTTTTGTAGTTATCTGTCCCTTTTTCAGAGATTATTTTCATTATCTATTTTTCAATATCCTTTCCATATGCAAGGGTACCGTATTCCAACATAAGATCCAGTTTTATCTTTATATTTCTTCTAGAGACACTCCAGACTCAAAACGATAAGAGAACCATAACAGTAATTTGCTGGAGAAAGGTATGTCCATTGCCATTTTTCTGGTCCTCTCATGGAGATATTCTTAGACTGAAAGATTTGTTGCAGCTAAAAACCAATCAGCAATGAGTTGAAACACCACCATCATTTATCTTCTTTAGCTTTAGTATGATAATTTGCACTGTTCATAATACGAGATTAATTTCTGTTCTTTGTCTTTAAGAAATCTAAAATGCTTAATTAAAGTGTGTTTTTTCTTGTCTCAAATCTATGCTATCTCAAGAAAAACCTTTGTAGAAAATGAGAAGCTCCATGCCCAACTCTGGAGCCATTTCAGAACTGATGAGTAGAAGTGGCAATATATGAAATTTTTGGTTCATATGAGGATCCGTCCATCTGTAAGTGAAGAAAAAGTAGTACCACCCTTCCTTGATTTTCATACAGGTACGGTTAAGTAGGCCTTCCGTGTTAAATCAGAGGGAAAGTAAATATGCTGTGTTCACAGAATTATGTATAAATTGTTTGATATTTTCTCAAAAAGTATCCATATACAAATGCCAATATTCCTAAGAGACATATTTCTTCTGAACTGAAAATATTAAGCCAGTGTATTTATGACTGTGACATATAAAAATGAGTAAATAGACTACAAATGTTTCTTCTTCCAAGGTGACACACAACAGTCATCTTAAAAGTACATTTCAGTGTGATGTGCATCAAAATATATGTACTTAGTAGCATTCTACATCTTGGTAATACAATCCAGATTCTAGGAAATAGACTCCGATTGATGTTCAATTATGAAGACTAGCTCTCTGGGACTGACATTTTCTTCATTTGGATTAGATGTAGGTGTTTGTTTTTAAATACATATATTCTGATTTTTCTAACATTTTATGATTGCTGGTAATAGAGGAAAAGGAGTAAAAAATCTTGAGAATTTCCTTGATGTATTTCTGCTATAGCAGCAATTTTCCAAGTAAAAAGAGTATCTGTCCATTCACCTAAACTTTGCATAATGTATTCATGATTGTTTGGTTATCCGTGATTAGCTGAATAAAGATCACTAAAATTATGAGTGACCTTACTCTTTCTAGGAAATTTAACAATATTTGTTAAAAAGGTAGTTCAATATAACAATGGTTTCTACTGCACAGATTCCTCTCCAAAAGTGAAAGCAAAGCCTATAGCTAGTATCTCTTTCTCTTTTATTTTTATTAATAATATAGTCACCAATATTTTAAATACCATCCCTGCGGTTACACCATAACTTTACAAAAGTGTGCGTCTAATCACCGTGTTTTGTATTAAGGTCAGCACCACATTAACTTGGGAAATAAGCATCGAAACCTGGTTCTATCCTTTATGCATGCCAGCAGGGCTAAAACATGTTTTATATTGGCCCTGAAAAGGAAGAAAAACAACTCAGTGCTATTTTTTTCTACCATTAACCTCTTGAGAGTAAGACTGTTTTGAAAAAAGTAATTGCTTTATGATTGAGATACAAGAATTTGTAGATATCTAATGTATATAACTTTTAGCATTTGGAGATAACTATGTACCCTTAAAACTGTCATTGCTATCAATGCCATAAACTTATGCATCACCTCCAGATATTTCCTCTCATTACCTTTGTGTGTTTCCTTTTGTGGTTAGAGTACTTAACCTTAAGATCTATCCTTTTGCAAGTTTTTAAGTACATGAAGTTTCGCTTATGCAAAGATTTCTCTTTATATGTCAACTCAGCCTAAAGGAACCTAGAAAAGTAGGCAAATCATTACTCAAAAATGAAATCCTTTGTAATGTAAGCAGGCAATCAAGACTTGTGTCAGAATGGAGGCGATAAGTAAGACACTTGGCCGTAACTTTGGCTTTCATCAAATTAAAGGGGGAGAGCAGAGGGAATATTTGCTTCCCTCGAGCGTCTTCTCCGGAAGTGGTGCCTTTACAGCTTGGTAAAATCATGTTGAAATTGCATTTATTAAGGCTGTGTTGAAGAAAAGTAGTAAAGGAAGCAGCTGGAAATGAAGACTATGAGACTAGCAGAACATTTAGGTATAAAGTCTCCTCTATCTAGAGCATATTCCTCTACCAAATAGTGGCTTAGGCCTTGCCTGTTCCAAGCTGACGTTTTCTTCTCTCTCGCAAGAGCCTGGCTGCTCTGCTGCCATTATTGGCCCCAGTTACTCTCTGTATCTGACTTCCTTTGTGACTGTCAGAGCCAGCATGTCTTACTGCTTTCTAGAGTCCAACCCAGATTCCCCTTTTCCCTCCTGTCTCTCTACCAGTCACTGGAATTGACAGATGACCCATGAATAAAACTTCTCAGTATTTGGCATTGGTTAAAAGCACATTTTTTATTTGCCTAGCTGTCGGTATTCCAAAGGAAAACTAAAAATTTCAGTCAAAGCTAATCATAGTTCTGAGAATGTAAACCCTATCATTGCTTAATATTTTCGGCTTAAATATAGATTAATAATAAACCTAGGTCTAGAATTACAGTTGCATAGACTTTCAATACTTTTACATTGTTTTTATATTGAAAAAAGAAAACAGCTGTCATAATCATTCTAAACATATTTACTATAAAAGGGGTTCTATGTATATATGTCATACATTAATAGACAACTGACTCATTGACATAACTTATTTCTCTTTCCCTTATAGTGTGAGCATTTTCTCATGATATAAAATAATCTACCAAACCTTATCTCCAATAGGTAAATATAATTTTACAATATAGTTATACAATAACTAGTTTAACATTTTAAACTTGTTAGACATTCAAGTTGTTTCCAACTTTTATTATGTAATATTAGATAGAATATCTTTGCATACAAATGTTTGATTGCATTTCCGATCATCTCCTTAGACTGGGATGTAGGAGTGAATCAAAGTACATAACCATTTTTATTTTTTTTTGAGACGGAGTCTTGCTCTGTCTCCAGGCTGGAGTGCAGTGGTGTAATCTTAGCTCACTGCAACCTCCGCCTCCCTGGTTCAAGAGATTCTTCTGCCTCAGCCTCCCAGGTAGCTGGGACCACAGGTGTGTGCCACCATGCCTGGCTAATTTTTGTATTTTTTTAATAGAGACGGGGTTTCACCATGTTGGCCAGGATGGTCTTGATCTCTTGACCTTGTGATCCGCCCACCTCAGCTTCCCAAAGTTCTGAGATTATAGGCCTGAGCCACCACAACCGGCCCATAACCATTTTAAGTTCAAGATATACACTGCCCTATCATTTCCAGAGAAATTGTAAAAGTTTATATCTCATCAGCAGAATATGAGCATTTCTGTTTTACTGTACATCTAGCAGCATTTTGTGTACTCCAAGACATTTTCCAATTTGACAAGGAAAATGACACTCAATTTTGTTTGCATTTTTATTGCAAATGTGGTTGAATTTTTTTTTAGATACGTGTATTATCCACAGAAATTTTCTTTTCTGTGTATCATCTGTTTATATCTGCTGCCTGTTATTTATTGTTAATTTTTTTAGAGATGGGGGTAGATCTTACTATGTAGCCCAGGCTGGTCTTGAACTCCTGGCCTCAAGCAATCCTGCTTCAGTTTATCAAAGTGCTGAGATTATAGGCATGGCCACTGTGCCTGAGTACTTTTTTTGGTCTTTATTCTTTTAACAGTTTCCAGATTAGAAAAGCAAACTTAATTCTTTATATGTAACTAAATGTCATTGCATATTTATTTGGGAAGATAAACTTGTTACATTTTTTGTAGAAAGAAGTTCTCATAGGAATTCTTTAATTTAGCTATTATGCTTTGCTTTTTAATGTTTCCATGCCTTTTAAAACACCATCTTCAGATGGAGCTCAGAATACACTGGAAATCACCTGGTGAATATGAGAGGTACAATTGGTAAAGTACTCTGACAAGGGTTTCAGCTCCTAGTTGTTTATCTGGGTTACACTGATAAAGAACATCATAGACTGATGGTATTAACAGTGATTCATCCAGCTACCTCAAGTTTATTTCACTGTTTGTTAATATCTCTACTACAGAATAGGGATTAAAAAAGGAGATGAAATTATGATCAATTAATTTTGCTCCCTGTAATATTGGTCCCCTCGGTAAGGAAATTTATTAAAGTTAGTTTCTAAAATAAGGTTTCATGAATTATGTATAGATTTCATAAAATTTCTTTCACATGAAATTGATAATTTATAATTGCTAGGTGAAAAGAGTACGTTTAATGAAATCTTTTTTTATTATGGAACAGTTTTTAAAATTTCTTTTGAATTAAAAATGTATGTACACACACACACACCCCTCTTGTATAGGGTGCCTATCTGTTTATAGTGTGTGTTTTATGTTGAGTGAAAGAGGGATTTCTCCTGTAGAACTGCAAAGCTGAGACTCAGGATTCCAAGGAAAGACTCTTCTGGTGCCATTGGTGAAAACCAGGCTAAGGGTCAGTCATAATGATAAAATCAAAATCTTGGGAGGGAGCAGCAAAGTCATCTACTTATATATGAGTAGAAACAGAGTGAGAAAAATATCTTACATGCAAAACAAAACATGTTACAAATCTGTTTTTTAAAAATTTCCAAATATACTCCTGCTTTTCTGCGGACTTCATTAATAAGAATGTACATTAATAAGAAACTGTCTGAGCTTTTGAAGCATCTCACATTAGGAACTTGCTGAATGAAGCCACCTGTATATCTTCTACTTGCTCCAGGCAGTGGATATATGATGACTTAACCGAGAAATTATAAGATGCTTTAGCTGTTTCAAGTGGTTTTAATCAGTCCTCTCACATAGCAGAGTTCAGATAGTTTTATAACATTAAAATCAATATTGTTCAACATGATTAAAAAGTACTTTTGCTCTCCCAATAAATTTGCATTGTAATAGTTTCTTCTTGGATGAAGTGCATATATATTTTATGACAAGCAAATTTTGCATTCAAACTTAAAAATATTCTTGACATCACTGCTTTTAATATTGACTATCTAAGACTTTCTATTATTTTTCTATAAATGTTTCAGTATCTTGAGGTTAATTTTTAAGAACTTATAATGCAGTGAATAACTTTTTGAAAAGCTCTGATTCTTTTTTAATCTCAAATGAATTACACCTTACTCTGAAAGTAATTGATGAACAAAACCACTTGATGAGAATGATATTGCTAGCATGGAAGGGCCTGGAAGACCCAATAAATTATTATGTTTTTCATAAACAAGAGGATTAGTCTATCTTTGTACTCTGAACTCTGGATATTATAATTTAATTGCAAAAATTAGTAATGGTGATATCAATAAAAGACATTTTTATTTTCTTAAGAAACTAAATATATTACAACTCTGAAGCCAAATACAATCCCTTGGGGAACAAAATGAACAGGATGTTTTACACATTTAAGAATAGCACATAAAGCAAAATAAAAACAAAAAATGAAAATGTGGAGGGAGGTACCCTCCTAACTTACAGAAATCAAAACACAACACAGAAAGTTTTTTGAATTAAAATGAATTTCTAGAAATCATATCTTAAAAGTTGAAAGCCTGACTACATGTATTGATGGTTTTTCGACTGCCTGTTTTTTACAAGGTAAATATCAGTGGATATGAAAAATTAATATGCCTAAAATGAATGGCAAGCAAATTATTAAGAGTTTTTTAGGAAGTAACAGAGTGATGAAATGTTGAGTGGAAAAAACAAGTATGGGCTGTATATGTATGAATGCTCCTGTCTAGCAAATGACACACACACCACAAGAACCAAAAAGCAGTGTTTCTTATTTTTTTAGAATAGCCTATTAAGTTTAAAAAATGAGTGAGCCATTTTGAGACTTCCTTTTATTTACTTGCAAGAGAAATTGCAATTCTTATTACAAATTATTTGAAACTAAGAGAAAAATATGTAGCCTTAGATTTTAGTAATTTTCAGAAATACTAAGTGAATGAGTTCTATATCTTCATTTAAGTATTTTCTGTGATACATGACTGGTTCCCAGTAAAGAAAGAGGGCAATCTACCTTGGGTGAAACAAATAATAGTTATATATAAAGTTAACTCATCAATATAAAAATTCATTTGAAGACAGATACTCAAGCCTGGTCTCCCGGGGCACCAGTCCCTCTCTTAGATTCTAGTTTTTTGCTTTCTTGCACTCCAGCTGACAGTGATGTCCATTAGGTATTGAGGCCTTGTGGGTCACAGTCTATTTGAGATTCTGATGAACACTATGAACTACCTTCCTATAAAAATATTTTTCTTCAAATAAAATTATGGCTATAATTTCAGAGACTTCATAGAATCTGAAGTTGATTCATAAATAACAGAACTCAGGATAACATCCTTGTCCTAAGAAAAAAAGTGATATACATATACAGAGGTAATAATGGCTAAATTTTAAAACAGTTGGAATTTTCACATATTGGGGGCATGGGGTAATAAAAAGATCTTTGGTTATTTTATCTATGTGTTTTACCTTTTTAAAAATTACCAATGATAAATAAAAAAATTCTTTTGGTCAGAACTACATTTACTTGTTTTCAAGGTTAATTTTAATTTTAAATATATTTGTGAGACTTTAATTTAGTGTTAGTTGAATGAGATATGATTATAACACTTTCTTTGGTGTAGTTAGAGAAAGTCTTTGCTTTAAAAAGGAATTAAACTGATTTTTATGGAATACCTTTTCAAGTCAGTTTTTTTCCCAGAGACAATCATGTCAGTGATTTGCTTGGAAAAAACAGCTTTTTGGCATTACATAATGTGAGGTTAGAACACAGATAAGTTCAATAAGCAGTTTGACATAGCTAATGTACTGTTCCCCTAGTTAAAATAGTATTCAGACATTTTCTTTTTTTTTTTTTTCCGGTTTGAGTAACAGGCTATTGATCTATTGAGATGAATTATCACTTAAACCAAAACCAGAATGCCATGCCTATTTTGTACATTTCTGTTTATATTCTTATTTTTGTTTTTTGTATATATTTTATTTGAAATAAAACTTTCTAATGACAATGCTTTTTAGAATACTTGAAAGTACTTAAAGACATATTTATAAAGACAAAATAGTGCACTAAGGTTTTCAATTCTATTTATTGAATCTTCATGTTGTTATAGAAGTAGTTTGTATATATAGAATGGCATGTATTTACATGGGGAGGCGTTGTAGTTCCTGCTGTGTGTGCTTACACATTAAACCATGATACTGTAGGTAAATGCAGGTTTTGTTCTATGTAAATAAGTGAGATGATGGGTCTTTCTACTAATCCATATTTACATGTATTGTCTGGATTTTTACTAGTGAGAGTGAATCTAGTTAATAACCATAGTGCTCTATGGAAATGTACATTGGAAAGTTACAAACATCATATAAACATAAGGGAATATCATTATATGTGAGTTAACTATTATTATTGTTTGCTTTTATGATATAAACATATAACATTTAAAACCATGATTGAATTTATTAGTGCAATCCACTAAAACACTGAAACAGACTTTGGCATGAAAAGACCTGCTAGCTGAGTTAATATTCATGAAACTATGTGGATGCTTTGTGCTACACAGCTCTGTTCATGTTCATGAAGAATTATCAATTGTGGGTGAGAGAGGAATTTCAGAGGACGAGCTTTTAGTAAAACAAAATATAGCCCTGGAGGCAGAGATGGATTTACCAGGAAACCAATGAAGTACAAGCTTTGAGGCCTCTTACAACCTTCCACTGACTCTTTACTTCCAAGTCCTAGCAAGGGACCTTAGGAATGCCTGTGAGTATTTGCTTTTGTAACACTCCCAGAATTACAGTGTTTTGTATGGAGTCAGTTAAGACAGGCCTCTCTTCACCTTACTTTCATTATACTTTTCTTATGGTAAGTATACTATGGTAATTGGAATGATTGCAGTCATTTTTGAAATCTGGCTAAAAGGAAGCTGAGGATGCATTGAGATTGAGCATGCTATGATATATTTATGTGGTTCACAGTCTCTTCCATGAATATTCCTGTCATTATTAGCTTCCTCTGTGTAGGAATGACTTTCTGTCATTCACCTTTCCAATTCAGGTGGTATCAGGTCACAAGGATGTCAGCATCCGAGTCAGAGGCATGTCACTGTAGAAACATACCCAACAGTATCAGACAGTGGAAACGTGTGTAATGCTGAAAAACTTGGTTTCGAAATACACATGCTCAAAAGCTAGTCTTTGGAAATTCATCCAAATCCTATAGTTTATAAAAGACGGAAACAGTAGCCTTAAAAATTTACACAATAGCCCTAGTGATGAGCTATGAAACTTTAATACTTTTTTCTATATTATTATTAATAAAAATTTTCTATCATCTATGCCAGAAGCCTAAATTTTATCTTCCTATTTTCTTTATAGAAAATGTTGTAACACTTTTGTCACATGAGGAGATACTCAAAAGGTATGTAGCCAAAAAAAGTGTAGGAAAAAGTATTTTAGAAGGATGTGAGGCAGTTATTGAAAAAATACACATTTCGTTTGCATTTTGTATTGTAGATATTTTTCAGCTTTTAAAATTATGCAATATGTTGCGATTTTTCTCTTTCTAAATAATGTTCACGATTATATCTGATTTTGTATGAATAATTTTGCATTCTTTTTTATGAGGAGGGTACAGATAATACAAGCTTCGGACCTCATAAAACCTGGCTTTGCCCCTTACTTGAGAACTTTGAAAGAAGAATGTTCAGAGAGGAAGGAACAAGCAGCTGTCCAGTGACCTTTTTTCTTACGGCTTTCTAAGTTGATTACTGACATTGTCTTCAAGGTCAGCCTGCAGGGGAATAGATTTCTTTCCCTTTATTTATCTATCTGTAGCTCCCCTACAAAAGTGCACCAAAATTGTTACAGTCAGTCATATTTGTGTGGTAGGATTATTAGTGGTTTTAAAAATATATATTCTTTTGACATTCTTTATGTTAATTTTCTACATTGAAAAATATTGCTTTTATTAAAAAAATTAAAGTTACTGTTTTAAAGAATTTGGCTCAAACATAGACAAGTTGCAAGTGGTCCCCATTAGCACAGTTCAAATAGATTTTAAGTTTATATTATTGCCTTTTTACTACATGAAAGACCCTAGAATTACCTACATAATTAATTTATTTCAATTTTAGTTTTTAAATGTGTGAAAAAGTAAGAGGAAGGTGAACATAAATCATATGATACATGGTAAATATTCAAGCTTATACAGCATCCTTTTCTGAGGGAAGGACAACCTATTCCTTGCAAGCTATTAATATCTTGCATCTCCCATCCTGTCGGAGTAATCTGTTGAGAGACATTTGATTGTTTATCTCTGAAATCCTCCCCTCCCCACTTCCTTCTCTGGCCCCTCCTGGTCCACATGGGCCTCTGTGGAAAGCAGTGAGGGATGACTGGGGATAAAGGCTCATCTCTGGAGAGCGCTGCCAACCTCACATTGCTCCAAGTCCCCATAAAACACAACCAAACTTCCAGACACGAAAGAAGCACCTCCTGACTCCATCCCTTTTTCTTGTTTTTTCTCTTTACAAGGGTACTGGTATTTTCTCACAGGGAGATAATTCCCATTCATGTCTAGAAAGAACATTTCATCCTCAAAACTCTTGGTGAGAGACTCCTTGAAGAGAGAGGTTCCCTGTTCTTGTGGAGGAGAAGATTTAGTAAGGCGGTGCTGGGGTTCAAACTGAGCCTCCACAGGCCTACTTTATCTCCTGTTTAAGCTTTTAAGAAGAACTTTTAGAGAGAGAAAATTGCTTTCCAAAGGGAAACTCTAGAAAGAGGAAGAATAAGCAGGGCTGAAACTTTGAGGGAAAACGGAAGGAGTTGGAAGATGGAGGGAGGAACCAAAATAACGAATCAGAATTTCTGGGGCTGGGTATGGTGGCTCACACCTGTAATCCCAGCACTTTGGGAGGCTGAGGTCGTAGATCACTTGAGTCCAGGAGTTCCAGAGCAGCCTGGGCAATATGGCAAGACCCCATCTCTAAAAAAAGTATACAGAAGTTAGCTGGGCATGGTGATGATTGTAGTCCAGCTACTGCTTAGGCTGAAGCAGGGAGATCCTTTCAGCCCAGAGATTGAGGATCAGGAAGATCAGGAAGATCCTTTCAGTCCAGAGATTGAGAATCAGGAAGATCAGGAAGATCCTTTCAGTCCAGAGATTGAGAATCAGGAAGATCAGGAAGATCCTTTCAGCCCAGAGATTGAGGCTGCAGTGAGGTGTAATGCCATTGCACTCCAGCCTGGACACCTAGTGAGACTTTCTCAGAAAAAAGAAAATTCTTGTTTCTTCTTATGAAACATGCACTACAGGTCTCCTCTTTTTGCTCCTGTGTGAGAATGTTAGAGAAAAGTCTTTGGCTTGGTGTACAGTCCTGATTCCTCTGGATTCCTTCTGGGAGGAAGGTTAGAACAGGAACAACTGAGGCCAGGTTCCAGTAAGCGCCTGGATACTAGACAGCAGGAGAGCTGACAACCCTGTGTGCAAGGTAACTGTGGAGAATAAAGGAGTGAAGAGAATTAAGAAAACATGGAATATTTTAATAAAACTGCAAAGAAGCATACAGAGACCTATCGAGAATACAAAGGTAGCTGTTTTATTGTAGCAGGGACATGGACTTTATGACTGGCAAATTAGGGTTTTCAAGCTCTTTATGTTGTTTACTTGTGGTATATGTTTGACCAGTAATTTCCATTTTCCAAGTCATTTTGGAAATGACACTAATTCAAATAACTTCCCTGGATAGGGTTCTATTTTTGGTGGGAATTTTTAACAAATGGTACGAAGTGTATTATTGGAATACTTGAACCCTTATTTACATATGGCCACTGTGGTCTCTGATAGAAGATAAGGTAATGCTTATTTATGTTATAATTATTATAACTCTAAACCCCACTAGAAATCAGCCCTAAGCATTCTTCTAGCTTTTTCAATATTCCACACTCTTGCCTCATGTTTAATCTGGAACAATGCCCCAGCCATTTTTCTAGAGACGCCACTCCTGATGGCCTCATAGGCCTTGGTATAGGGAGGACTCTGTGTGCTCATATTTTTCACAGCACAGCTGAGAAGGGGCAGTGATTTTTTTTTTTTTTTTTGAGCTGGAATCTCACTCTGTCACCAGGCTGGAGTGCAGTGGTGCAATCTCAGCTCACTGCAACCTCCACCTCCCGGGTTCAAGTGATTCTCTTGCTTCAGCGTCCCGAGTATCTGGGACTACAGGTATGTGCCACCACACCCAGCTGATTTTTATATTCTTAGTAGAGATGGGGTTTCACCATGCTGGCCAGGATGGTCTCAATCTCTTGACCTCATGATCCGCCCACCTCAGCCTCCCAAAGTGCTGGGATTACAGGTGTGAGTCACCACGCCCAACAAGGGCTGTGACTTTTAACGTCTAGAATTCGTTGCTATGTTAGATTAAAGCAGAAACACGACCTAGAGGGTGAATTCCACCTGCTTCAGTCCTTCAGAGGCAGGCTGTCTGCCTAGCTAATCACCATTCTTTAGGCAGAAGTCAGTTCACCCACCACTGAACGCTCCAGGCATTTTTTCACCTCAGAGTCTATGCCCAATTTCCTCCTATTCTCCAAGAATAAAGCAAATGCTTATCTCTCAAGGCCAAAATCCTGATCATTTCCCATTTCACACTTAAATTCTTACTGGGTTTCATTTTTTTTTTTTTTTGAGACGGAGTCTCACTCTATCATCCAGGCTGGAGTGCAGTGATGAGATCTTGGCTCACTGCTACCTCGGTCTCCCGGGTTCAAGCGATTCTCCTGTCTCAGCCTCCCAAGTAGCTGGGGTTACAGGCATGTGCTACCACACCCAGCTAATTTTCATATTTTTCGTGGATAGAAGGCTTCATCATGTTGGCCAAGCAGGTCTCGAACTCCTGATCTCAAGTGATCGGCCCACCTTGGCCTCCAAAAGTGGTGGGATTACAGGCATGAGCCACCATGCCTGGCCCTTACTGAGTTTCTTAACAGTGAAATCACATGCCTTTTCAGGTGGGTACCTCTACTACCACCACAGGGAAGAATCTGGCTCTATGGCCCAGAGAAGACTGTCAAAGTATATGGCAGTACATTTGACTAAGCCTGGCTTAATCAAATGTACTGTGTGTGTGTGTACTCAAATACATACACACGCACGCACACACACACACACACACAATGATTAATGTAGCATGCCCAGTCCAGCCTATATTGCCTACTGTTTCAAGTCCAGTTCTGCTCCTGCCGAACTATTTTTCCTTCAGTCTAGGCTGGAGGAAAGATGGTTCCTGATACACTGTGAGAAAAATGAATCTCTAAGAATATCTCCCAGGGAAAAAGGATTATTGTTAGCATATGGGCTGTTGTTGCATTTGATTTAACATTTGTCTATTGGTCTGAAACATCTGCTTTGGGACATTTCATTGCAGTATGAATCCCCAGAAACAATAAGGAAGTAGTAACTCCCACTAACAGGCCCTTTCATAGGGGTCCTTCCCAGAATAACACAAAGCACTGCCTGTATTTCAGGGTGCTAGATCTGCCAGTAATTCCATCAAAACGCAGTTTTGTCAACTACTAAAATAAAAAAACTTGAAGCGACCTTATATGTTTGTTGTATGACCATTAGTGCCATCATTAAAAACAAGGGAGAGAGAATGAAATACCATGAATTTAATGCATATAACAAAGATGTTATTTCACTGAATGTGTATCTTAGAATTTGAATAATTGTTTCTTATGAGATGTTTTTCACATTATCAACAGATGTTTAAAAGTCAGAGCTATTGACATTTTGGGTGCAAATGTAGTAAAAAATATACACTATACTAAAATTTATTTCTGTTAGCTAAACAAAAATTTCTTACTAAAATTTATTTCTGAATTAGCATGCATTGTCCTTAAACGTGTCTAGACCAAACCCTGAGTCACAAATTTTAAGCACAAAATGATTCTGATAAATAATTTTCTTCTTTTAAGAATAGTCAGAAATTTTACGGCTAAATATACTTGCCAATGGCTGAGTAAGGTTTTCTGCTTGTAATAATATTTTAAGCCATTTTTAACAAATTAGAATCAAGCTCTAAGTCTTCAAACAAAATATGAAACCATACCAATTAAATTACAAATTTGAAATGGCTCTCCTTAACCTTAATAATGGCAAATAAAACATTTTATTATTTTGTTTGTATAAATTTAAGGGATACAAGTGCAGTTTCGTAATATGGATATATTATGTTAGTGAAGTCTGGGCTTTTCAGATAACCATCACCCAAGTAGTGAACATTGTTACCCATTAAGTAATTTCTCACCCCTCATCCTCCCAACCAACCCATCTTTCTGAGTCTCCAGTGACTATTATTCCACACTCTATGCCCATGCATACACTCTAGCCACTTATAAGTGAGAACATGTGGAATTTGTTTTTCTATTTCTGAGTTGTTTCATTTAAGATAATGGTTTCCAGTTCCATCCATGTTGCTGCAAAAGACATGATTGCATTTTTTGTGTGACTTAATAGCATTCCATTTATATGTTAACTATGTTTTCTTTATCCAGTCATCTGTTGACGGACACTTCAGGTTCCCACAGCACAAACATTGGTTTGGAAATCTTGCCCATCATCCTGATTAGGTTCCTCGCTTTGTTTTATGTTTCTTACTCTCAGTTTGCTTTTGGTACAGGTCTTTTCCTTCAAAAAAATTAATATTAATTTGTTTTATTACTGTAGAAGCAATATATAAACACATATATGCATTCTAATAATTTGAAGTCTATGCAAACATTAAAATGCCCTTACCTACTCCATTTCCAACTCCGTAAGGTACCAGCTATAACAATTTGATAAGTATTCCTATAGACATTTTTCTAAACTAATACCATCATTTACAATGACAGACATGAATATTCTAGTTTACAATTGCAAACAAATAAATATTTATATAATGCACAGTGAACCTTCCTTTTTCACTTGGCATATGATGGACTTCTCTACAAATCAATACATATTAGGTCCACTTTATGGCAGAATATTCCACAGTATAACTTTCAGTATAGGTGTTTTAAAATATCTTATGAAAATTACATGAGATAATAGTATACTTGGCCATTTGTGACACAAAGCAAGTTATCAGTAATTTTGGCTGTTATTTGTAGTAATTATGAGGGACAACATTCTGAATTTTTACCCCTAAAATATCTCTAAAATCTCTTTCCTATTGTGGAACTTAATTTTATTGGAGACGTTTACGAATATTCTCACATACTTAAATGTAAGAAAGGTAACATGGGAGCTCTTTTAGAGGAACAGGATAAGAAACAGCACAGACATTTCCACTGTAGAAATGTTTTTCCTATTAAATTAGTTTCAGTAATGACTTTGGGTTTTAGTTTGTCTTATCATATAATGGTAGTTCTAAAACATAGACCAAAGTTCTTTGACTCTCTTTCTATTGAGAGGCGGAAGTCTTTGTAGTCACCCCTGAATCTGGGCAGATTTATGATCAGTTCCACCAGCAGAACACAGTAAAAGTAATACTATGTGATTTCAGAAAAAGGCCATTTGGCTTCTGTATCGTTCTCTTGGGATGCTTGCTCTGGGATGAGCCAGTAACTCAGTAAGAAGTCTGCTTACTCTGAATCTACCATGTTCAAACAAACAAATAACAACTCCCAAACCCGAAACATTACTATTTACAAATCTTTTTATAGTGAGGGATCAACCATGATGTAACAAATAAAAATATTAAAAAGAAGGTGAATAAAAACAGGAAATGTTAAGAGTAGTTGTCTCTGGCTACTGTGACTATTGGTCATATTTTTCAGCTTTTTAGAATTTCATATTAGCCTTCCCAAAACATTTATTTCAAAGCATGTATTGACATTATTATCAGAACAAAATAAGAAAATAAAGACAGGGAAAATAAGTTATATTATTCTGGATATATTAAACTTTAATAATATGTTGTTATTTTAAAATGTTTCCCTCATTGTTCTCTAAACATACAGTTATTAACTAAAAAGAGGAAAAAATTTAGAAGCCCATGGATAGACTAAGTTTATTATTTCTGCCTAAAAGATAGGAAGAGATTAAAATTATTCATTGAAATATCAGTCTTTTCTGTGGGGCCTGTTGGCTAAACAAAATATTTTCACATGAATGAGGGAATGTTTTTCTGTAAGTAATATAATAAAGGTGTTTCATAGCATGCCAGAATTAAAAATATGGTGAAATAAGCCATACGGCACACAATAAATCAGAGTGAGTCACATGAGAATCAGATGTCAGGTCTGTAAGTTACATGCTTTGTCTTTTTAGAAAGTATTTACAGCTGTAAACTGACATTGGCACACACAAATGTACACACACAAACATAAATCTATTTTCTTCTTATTCACTGTAATTTAAAGTTCTTTGAATTTATTGTATTTTTTAGTAATAACATTTTTATTTTATGACATAAACAATACTAATACAGTAATGTCATTAAATAATGAAATAAAATTATGACTATTCAAATTATATATGTAAACCTGTGAAAGGTAATATCACTGCATTAGGTATTTATTTCTTAGTAAAATGTTTGGCAATGTTAAGGCATATATTAGAAACAAGAGCCTAATGCTGATTTAATAAAATAAAAAAATTTCTAATTTGTTTTTCCAGATAGTCTAAGGAAATGTCTTTCTGAAAATTGTTTTGGTTTTGCTATGACTGTTGCTCTTAATGCTGATACTATGTTATTACCAAACCTCACTATACTTTCAAGTATAAAAGGAGCTGGAAGAAACTTACAGCATAATTTTATAGACCATCAATTTCTCAAATTCGTAAAATCATAGGATCCCATAGTCTCAGTAAATATTTATTGGCTGAATTAAATTAAATTAAAATGGATACTTTGAGGGCCATTATTACTGTATATTCTGGCAGATATAAAAAAGATTTTATTTGATTTTTAACAGTATAAAATGTTTCTCTATTCCTTTAGAGAAGACACATGCTCATTAACATCTTATTACTGTTATTCTCAAACTTCATCATTATCCTTGAACTTCACGTTTAGTAAACTCTTTTTTCTTCTGCCTGGCTGCTTTACTCTCTAGTTTGTGTAGACTACTTACCATGAGAATTTCCTCATGCTTTGTGATTTTGTGGGAAGCTTAGGGATTAAAATGGATAGGCTTCAAGGTTTTTTATAGACTACATCTATAAAGAAAATAAATAAAAATAACAGCATGGCTACTTGTAGCCTGATTACGCAAAATTCTGATTCCTTGAATTACTAACAAGTAGCTTTGACAATAACAACTTGGCAAACTGTTAAACAACTGAAGTGCTGTTGAATCAATTAGAAACCAGACCCAACTTTTTGCTATAACAATTCTGTGGAACATGCCTCCATGAAGAATAGCTTCTTGTGTCTGGTGGTGGGAATAGACTTGGGAGAGTGGGGAAAACACTGATCTGGAAATGAGTAGGACAGCTGCGTTGAATACAACATTTATTAGATAAAGCAACTCACAAATTTAGCTTTCTAAGTGAGCTGTGAGCCAAAGCAAAGTGGCCTGAGGTAGTCAAAGACATAGTCAGGGAGGGATCCATAACATTACTATCACCAGTCAAGCCCTAAAGAGAGCCTGGATCATAAAAACTGAGTTGCCTCTAGCAATAGGCGTATAAGATTAGTGAGAGGGGCTGCTCATGCCCACACATATCCTCTTTTCTCATTGAATTCAAATTAGATAGATGGATAGGGAGATGAATATATAGATATACATTCTTGTATGCCAATGTTCATTGCAGCATTATTCAAATTAGTCAAAAGATGGAAATATTCCAAGTTTCCATCAACAGATAAATAAACAAAATGTAATATGTATACATTAATGAGATATTATTCCATTAATAATACTAACAATGTCCAAGCTGAGAATCAAATCAAGATCTTAACCTTTTTACAACAGCTGCAAAGGGAAAATAAAATACCTAGGAATATATGTAACCAAGGAAGTGAAAGCTCTCTACAAAGGGAACTACAAAACAATACTGAAAGAAACCATAGATGACACAAACAGATGGAAACACATCCCAAGTTCATGGATTGGAAGACTCAATGTTGCAAAAATGACCATGCCTTCCAAAGCAATCTACAGATTCAATGCAATTCTCATGAAAATATTAACGTTATTTTTCACATAATTTGAGAAAACGATCATAAAATTCAAATGGAACCAAGAAAAAGCTCAAATAGCCAAAGTAATCCTTAGCAAAAAGGAAAAACCTCGAGGCTTCACATTACTGGACTTCAAATTATACTGATGCAGGACAGGCAAGCCCCAGGATTGGCGATTAGCCTGGGAGGGTTCTTGGCTTCTCCAAAGGGAGGAACTCAAGGGTGACCCAGCGGTGTTGAACTTTTATTGAAGTAGCAGTGTACAGCAGCATCAGAGGTACTCTCGTTGGGGAGCAGGGCTACCCCATAGACAGTATGCTCAGAATAGCAGCTCAGAGGCAGCTCTGCACTCATATTTTATACCCAATTTTACTTATATGCAAATTAAAGGATGCTTATACAGAAATTTCTAGGAAACTTCTGGGTTGTTGGGTTGTGCTGTGGAAAGGGGCACTAACTTTCCAGGTGTTGCTATGGCAATGGCAAACTGACTTAGCACTCTGATGGGCTTGTGCTATGAAAAGCTGCTTCTGCCCCAGCCTTGTTTTATCTAGTCTTCCATTTGGTCTGGTGTCTGAGCCCGGCCTCCAGAGTCAAGTCTCACCTCCTACCTTAATACTTCAGACTGTCATTACCAAAACAGCATGGTACTCACATAAAAGCTGGCACACAGACCAATGAAACAGAATAGAGAACCCGGAAGTAAAGCCAAATACTTACCAACCAACTGATCTTTGAAAAAGCATGAAAAAATGTAAGTTGAGGAACAGACAACCTATTTAATAAATTGAGACCTCAAGTCCCAACCTTTCCCCCTTTTTTCTGTTAACAATATTAGGTTTGTTGTCTGCTGGACACTGTGTTTAGCCATGGGTCTGTTAGGCAAGGCGGTTCTTGATTTTGTTCTGGTTTACAGCCTAGGATTTACAAATAACATAAGACAATTATGAGTATAATTAGCAACATTCTTTTCCAGTTAAAGAGTGACTCACAGGAATGGGGGTTTCACCTGGAGAGCTGATCTTGCACACCTTTCTATCATTTTGGGCCAGATTATCTACAAAAGCAGCTGTTTGTACTGACTTAGTAATAGATGCCACTGCAACGCTGGCAGTTCCCGGATGACTATGGCTGAGACTATCAAGGCTGTAAGTGTAACTGTGAATCTTTTGTGTCTGACCTGTAGTGTTATTTGCATTTCCGTTTACTGTATGCCATTACTGAGGAACTTTACTGGGGGTATTATGTAAATTTGTTTTAGTTAAGCAGCTGGTGTTGTTAGAAGCTATGAAAGAGGTGTTTAAGTAATAGGGCAGAGAAGTAGCTTAGAAGATGGGCTTTATAGAGCATAGCAAGTACAGGTTGCAGACAAAGTGAGAGAAAAAATGAGGCAGGATTTGCTTAGCCTTTTAAATTCTTTTTCTTTTGAGGTAGCTGCATTATTCTGCAGGATTTTTCTTAGGCTGGCTTGAGTTTCTTCTTCTTTTCATTCTTTAATAAGGATGCAATCTCCAGGCTGGTGCTAGCGTACTGAAAATTCTAGGAGTTGTGCCTGTGCTAAAAGACTTTTTATAATCTTTGTAAAACAGCAGGTTAGTGCTTTAAGAAAAACTTGTTATGCTTTATTTTAATGTTTACAGAAAAACTGAAAGATACTTCTTTAACTAATATGTTTACACACAGAATTTCTTTTACAATTAATGTGTTAAAACTTGCTTAGATCTTCAAAACAAAATTTATACAACCTACTTTCATAAATTCCTTTTTATAACATTTTTTACAACTTTAACATGCCTTAACTCTCTCTGACTTAGTTTTACAACTTTCCTTACTAAAGATGCATTTGTTTTTTGAGACAGAGTCTCGCACTCTCACCCAGGCTGTAGTGCAACAGCACAATCTCAGCTCACTGCAATCTCTGCCTCCTGGGTTCAAGCAATTCTCCTGCCTCAACCTCCTGAGTAGCTGGGACTGCAGGCATGTGACATCACGCCCAGCCAATTTTTTTTTTTTTTTTTTTTTTTAAGTAGAAACAGGGTATCACCATGTTGGTCAGGATGGTCTCAAATCTCCTGACCTTGTGATCTGCCTGCCTCAGCATCCCAGAGTGCTGGGATTACAGGCGTGAGCCATTGCACCCAGCTGAGGTGCATTTTTATATTTATGACTTTAAAAAATATTTCTTTGTCTATGTTTTACTTTATCTCTTTTGTTTTACTTTCTGTGCCTCTCTTTCTCTTTGCCTCTTTCTCTTTTTCTTTTTACACTCTTTCCTTAGTTTTGCTTTTTGTGTTTCACTCTGATTTCTATCTCTTCTAGTTTCTCTCTTACTTATTTTTTATATTTCTCTCTCTAATCTTTTTGTTTCTGTTTGTCTTGGTTAAGCAGCGATGTTATCACTTGTAAATTTGCATGTTCATTGCTATAAGCTATTGGGCTAGGCAGTGAGCTCTGGGTTTGAAATTAGAATTAATTAAAGCTGTTTTATGATTTTGTAGTAGTTAAACTGGGTAAGCCAAGCCACTATATTTATGGACTGAGCTGAAGAAGTTTTTAGTGCCAGAAATCAGGGCTCCAATTTCAGCTCTCTGACTGCTAGTATACTTAGATTGGGTGATTGAACAATGTGGTTTCTATCAGACTGCAGCTTTTCCTTGTTTATCTGATTTATCAGTAAACATTATTAAAGCATTAGGTATGGAGGAGTGTAACACTGCTTTGAATTACTTTTCCTTGAAAGGAATTTTGATGATATCAGGATTATAACCCAGCAACAGATTAATCATTAAAATGGCAAGTGGACCTTCCTGTGTACACCTGCCCCTCCCTAGCAGGCTAACTCTGGGGTGCTGGGCTTGGCCTTTCTCCACACACGCTGAGTTTCTCGGAGCAATTGCTGGCTCCGGGTTTGTGAGCCTTTTTGCTATCGCTCGTTCCCCTGCTGTCTAGCCTTTCCTTTTGCTTACTGCTGGCTTCCTCTGTCCGAGAGGTAGCTGCTGGCTTGGGTGGAGCTTCTTTGCCAGAGCCTCTTTTCTCCTTTTTTTTTCTCCTTTTGCTTGGCAATGCAGCTTTGGTTTCTAATGCTTTGCCTTATCTTTTTATAAACATACACCTGATTGCCTTGCCAATTGCCAATTATTGGGCAGGCTAAGCGTTCCTTCTGTAACACTGCTTAAGACAAGGACCTCCAGCTGTAGCATTTCCCTTGTCCCTCTTCCTATTCATTGGATGTCTTTTCTCCCAACTTGTTCCCAGAGCTTTATGTCTAGCATGTTTTTTGCTGAGAACCATGGGCTTTGAGAAGCAGTAGTTTGTATTAATTTCTTCAATTGGGCCTGATACTGTTTCTGTTGCACTGATAACTGCTGTCCGTGATGAGTCCCTAGCCTAAAACAATCCCTCCCTGAGCTTGGCAATCCCCACTTGGTACCAGTGACTTACTACTTGAGTAGGACGACACAGTCTCCTTCACTTCCCATTTCTCGTGGGGGTCGGCCATTCCTTCTTCACAGCAATAATTACATCAGTTCACTCCACTTTTGGGCACCTCACACTGGGTCTCCAGCTGTGGCGTTGATTTACTCACACTGGGGCACCTGCTGCGGCATTGGTCACATTGGTGTTTCTATGTCAGTGCCAGCTGTGGTGAGTAGCATGTCAGGGTTACCACCTGAGACCTCGATCATGTCAGTGGGTCCCTGTTTGGGTGCCAGCTGTGGTGAATGTCATGTTGGGGTCACCACCTGAGACCTTGATAATGTCGAGTTCGCCGTCCGAGACATGGATCACCAGCTGTGGTGGTCTGTCCTGCAGACCCTGACTTAACATGGATGAATGAACACACTTTCAACCCAGTACAGTGATTTCGAGTGGGTTGGGGTTGGTTGGTAACTGCTTTGAGAGGGTGATTGCAGCTAACTGACCATGACTTCCTGTACCTCCTCACATTTGTTCAGTATATATTTAATAACAGATTTTAAGTTAACATACTTGTGGATAGTTAGCATGGTTAAAAGAGTAGTTTTATGAATAATGAAAGCTTTTGTTTCCAGGGACCCAGAGTAAACACTATTAAGGGGTAATTCCCTTTCAGCCTTCCCCTGAGAGGACCATCCAGCACAAAGTTTACATGAGTAAACAGTTAACATAGAAACAAAGGAATGTGGGGTAAACAGACTTAACTGGAAAAGCTTTATTATTCCTTTGTTTTACCCTATGACTTAAAATTCTAATGTAATGAACTGGCTGCCTTCAGCCTGTTCCATTAAAACCTTTTGGCCTTCCAAAAGGTTTGGGACTATAATCTTCTAACTTTCCCTAATATTTCCCTAATATTTTGCCAGCCACCCCAAGTGAATCCCAACAATAAATGGTGATGGTAAAACTGGCTACATGTACAAGAATGAAACTGGATCTCTATCTCTCAATTTATATGAAAATCAACTCAAGATGGATCAAAGACTCAAATCTCAGACCCAAAACCATAAAAATTATAGAAGATAACCTTCTGAACATTGGCCTGAGCAAAGAATTCATGACTAAGACCTCAAAAGCAAATGCAACTAAAACAAAATAAATGAGACCTGATTAATCAAAAAACTTTTGCACAGCAAAAGAAGGAATCATCAGAGTAAAGAGGCAAGACACATAATGGGAGGAAATCATTTGCGAATTATACATCTGACAAGAGACTAATATCCAGAGTCTATAAGAAACTCAAATCATGAAAAACAAAACCAAACAATCTCATCAAAAAGCAGGCAAATGACATACATAGACATTTTCAAAAAAAGATATACAAATGGCTGACAAACATATGAAAAAGTGCTTAATATCAGTAATGACCAGGGAAATGCAAATTAAACCACAATGAGATACCATCTTACTCCTTCAAGAATGGCCACTATTAAAAAGTCAAAAAACAATAGATATTGGTGTGGATGCAGTGAAAGGGTAACACACGCTGCTGGTGGGAATGTAAATTAGTACAACATCTATGGAAAACAGTTTGGAGATTCCTTAAAGAAGTAAAAGATCTGCCATTCAGTCCAGCATTCCCACTATTGGATATTTACCCAAAATAAAGGAAGTAATATGAAAAAGACACATGGACACATATGTTTATTGCAGCTCAATTCATAACTGCAAAGATATGGAACCAACCTAAGTGTCCACTGACCAATGAGTGGATAAAGAAAATGTGGTATGTATATACACCATGGAATACTACTCAGCCATAAAAAGGAATGAAATAATATATTTTTTAGCAGCTTAGATGGAGCTGTAGGCCATTATTTAAAGTGAAGTAACTCAGGAATGGAAAACCAAACACTGTATGTTCTCACTTATAAGTGGGAGCTGAGCTGTGAATACGCAAAGGCATACGGAGTGATATAATGGACTTTGGAAACCCACAAGAGAGATTGGGGATAGTTCATGAGGGATAAAAACTACATCTTGGCTACAATGTGACTTGGGTGATGGATGCACTAAAATCTCAGCCTCAGAATTTCTTGTGCTGTAATTCACCCATGTAACCCAAACCACTTGTACCCCAAAAACTATTTGAAATAAAAAATTAAATAAAAAATATAAGAGGTATACATTAATGGAATATTATTCAGCCATAAAAAGAAATTGAAGCTCTTCATTTATACAGAATATCAGGTATAAGCAATTTCATAGAGACAGAAAGGTAGATGATAACTGATAGGTGATACAGCTATGGTTGCTATTATGTCTATATCTACATATAATTACACCTTTGATTGGTGTTTCCCTAATAACTAACAGTGTTGAGGATGTTTTGTGTGATTATTGGCTATATGTATATTTTCTTTGGAACAATGTTATTTCCAGTCTTTTTCCCATTTTGTAATTAAGTTATCTTTTGTTATTGGAGACCCCACTCAGACAACATCACATTTTGTATATTTTGTATATTAAATGCATTACATATATAATTTCTAAATATATTTTACCATTCTGTAGATTGTTTTTTCACTTTCTTGGTAATATTCATTGAGTTACCAAGTTTTTAATACTGGTGAAGTCCAATCTTTCTTTTCTGTTGTTGTTACTTGTGTTTCTTGGAATAATATCTAAGAACTCATTGTCAAATCCAAATATTATTCTAAGAGTTTTAGAGCTTTAACTCTTATGTTTAGGTCATTAACTCATTTTTAGTTAATATTTGCACACAACATGAGGAAAGGGGCTCAACTTTATTCCTTTGCACGTAGAAATTCAATTGTCCAGCATCATTTATTGAAGTGACTATTCCTCTCCTATTTACTAGACTTGGTGTCATTGTTAGTTTATTTATTTTACTTTAAGTTCCGGGACACATGTGCTGAATCTGCAGGTTTGTTACATAGGCATGTATGTGCCATGGTGGTTGCTGCATCTATTGACATGTTCTCTAAGTTTCCTCCCCTCATTCCCCCAGCTCCCAACAGACCCTGGTGTGTATCGTGCCCCTATCTGTGTGTCCATGTGTTCTCATTGTTCAACTCCTACTTGTGAGTGAAAACATGCGGTGTTTGGTTTTCTGTCCTGTGTTAGTTTGCTGAGGATGATGGCTTCCAGTTTCATCCATGTTTCTGCAAAGGACATGATCTCATTACTTTTTATGGTTGCATAGTATTCCATGATGCATACGTACCATATTTTCTTTATCTAGTCTGTCATTGATGATCATTTGGGTTGGTTCTATGACTTTGCTATTGTAAATAGTGCTGCAATAAACATATGTGTGCATATGTCTTTATAGTAAATTGTGGATGTTAGACCTTTGTCAGATAGGTAGATTGCAAAATGTGAATCCCATTCCAGAGGTTGCCTGTTCACTCTGATGATAGTTTCTTTAGCTGTGCGGAAGCTCTTCTGTTTAATTAAATCTCATCTGTCAATTTTGGCTTTTTTGCAATTGCTTTTGGCATTTTCATCATGAAGTCTTTGTCCATGCTTATTTCCTGAATGGTATTGCCCAGGTTTTCTTCTAGGGTTTTGGGTTTTACATTTAGGTCTTTAATCCATGTTGAGTTAATTTTGTATAAGGTGTAAGGAAAAAGTCCAGTTTCAGTTTACTGCATGTGGCTCGCTGGCTTTCCCAGCATACTTATTGAATAGGAGATCCTTTCCCTATTGTTTGTTTTTGTCAGGTTTGTCAAAGATCAGATGGTTGTAGATGTGTGGTCTTTATTATAAATCAATTGACCATAGATGTATGAGTTTATTTTTGGTCTCTGAATTCTATTTCATTCATATATGTGTCTATCCTTATGCCAGTGCCACAGTGTTTTGATTATTTAGTTTTGTAATAAAACCACCATTTTAGTCAGTTTGGGCAGTGTTTGGTCATTCAGGCTGCAGTGACAAAAATACCATAGACCAAGTGACTTATACAAAAAGAATTTATTTCTCAGACTTTTGAACGCTGGGAATTCCAAAATTAAAGTGCCAGAATGGTTGAGTATTGATGAGGGACCTCTTCCTGGCTTACAGATGGTTATCCTCTTACTCTATTTTCATGTGGTGGACAGAAAGTGAACTCTAGTCTCTTTCTCTTTGTAAAAGCAGTTCTCATCTAAATCTAGTTACCTCCCAAAGATCCCACTTCTTAATTTCATACCATTGAGGGTTAGGTTTCAACAAAAAATGTCTTAGGGGTGCAGAAATCTGCAGTCCATAACAAGCAAGTAATGTGAGTCAACTATAGTTTTCTTTTTAACAAATGTTTTGGCTGTTCAAAGCCTCTTGTAATTCATATGAATTTGAGGATCATCTTTTCCATTTCTGCTAAAAAGCTGTGGAAATTTGGATAGGGATTGTACTGAACCTGTAGATCACTTTGGATTGAGTTAAGGTTTTAACAATATTAAATCTTCCTACTCATGAACATGGGATGTTGTTCCATTTATTCAGTCCTTTCAAATTTGTTTCAACAATGTTTTATAGTTTTCAAGTACAAGTTTCTCACATTTTGGTTAAATTTACGTCCTAGATATTTATATTATTCTTTAAATGCTATTGTAAATGAAATTGCTTTATTAATTTCCTTTTTGCATTGTTCATTGCAAATATTATAGAACACAATTGATTTTTGTGTATTGATATTGTTTAACATTTCTAACTACAATTTCTTAATGCTAATAGCTTTCTTGTGAATTTTTTGGATTTTCTATATGCAGAATCATGTAATCTGTATATAGAGGTAGTTTCACTTAATCCTTTCCAATTTAGATGTCTGTTCTTATCTAGTTTTACTGGCTAGAGCTACTAGTACAATAATGAATAGCAGTGGCGAAAGCAGACATTCTTGTTCTGTTCTTGAGCTTAAACCCATTTATGCCTAGTGTTCTATTATTGGAATGCTAAGAATATGGAAATTATTTATATTCTACTGCTCAAGGTCATCACCAAGGTCTGATTGCAAAAATTCAAAACATTGCAACCTCAGGCATAATACAAAGAAAGCTTTCAGTCTTCCCCCACTGAGGATGTGGGTTTACTCCTTATCATGTTCACGGGAATATTTATTGTTATTGCTTTCCAGAAACTTATTTGGCAATATCAATAAAATAAATACAATTAAAAATAAAAAATGCTTTGGAGTCTCTGTTTATGATTTCCACAAAGACAAAAAGACCATTTCTTTTTTTCTTAAAGATAATTTCTTCAGATAAATTGTAAAATATCTGTGTGATGAAACTCTGAGGGAGGGCGCTATAAGAAACTGATATTAACTTGCTTATAAAGAAATAATGTCCACATTGTGGAATACTTTATATCTATTAAAAATAAGTTAGATATACACACATGAACCCAGAGGAATGTATAGTATCTGTTTTAAGGTAGAAAACTATTTTATAGAAATTAAGACAACATAAGCTCATCTAAAAAAAATGAACCAAAACCACCTCAAATTCCTGTGTGAATATCTCTGTGTGCTTTTTATGAGTGAGTATAAATATGGAGAAGGTGCATGCCCTGTGATAATGATTGGTTACCTACAAAATACAAGAATGGACAGACTTTGGTAACTTTTGTCATCATTGTTTTAAAGATTATTCTGTATTATGGTATAAATATTTCATAGGACATATGTAGATAATACATTCTATGTAATATTTAAAGTAATTAACATTCATTAGAAATTAATTGAAAACTAATTCAGGAACTGCCATATGCAATGGTTGATAAGTACTTCAGGAACAGCCAAAGAGAGAGGTTTGTCCAGAGAAAAATATGTTACAAAACCAAATTTAATCAACTTCATTGTTTTTCTCAATTACCAGCAAACAGATGTAGAGACCAACACAACAGCACGTAGAACAGGCTGGAAGGAGTGAGACAATGAGGTCTTGCAGGTAGGATCCCCTCCATATCCTACCCTAGGATATGGAGTAATTAAGACAGAAACATTCACTTTAAGGAGCTCCCAACTTAATAGATTGTATTTTCTTCCCCTTGCTTAGCATTTTTGGAAAACAAAAGCCTATGCAGCTGCTATTCATGTTAAGACTGAAATATAAGTTAGAAAACGTCCTTTAAGCCTCTGTAGTCAGGCCCATTTCCCTCCAGTTTCAGGGGCTTGCTGCCACCTATGGATAAGAGTAGAGTATTACAAATGGCACCAACAAACCCTAACATCCACCTGTGAGTTATATAACTGTGGATATCAGAAGAGGCTTGAATTTGATGTATTTTAGTTCGCTTCAACTCAAACAATTTTCATTATCATTATTAAATACCAAGTTAAGTATGATCTTCATAAATAAATAAACCTTTGGAGTTGATGAATTATTGAACTCGAGTTCATAGCTTAGTAGGTAAAATAAAGTTGGATGTAATTTTAATACCATGAAGTTAACACAAATGTATAATGAGGAAGGAGTAGAGTTCAGTTTTAATGATGTATGAGTGTGATACAGGAAATTGGAGGAGTAGAGGCTGAGCAATTACAAAACTCAAATCATGGAAAGCTGTGTGTGCTGTGGGTGGTATATGTTAAGTCCTGGACATGCTGGGGTCAGAGGTTGGTATATGGATCTTAAGCTCAGTTACAAGATCCAGACTGGTATACTAATTTATGATTTGGTGGGTAAGAATAATAGATAGGCCATGGGAGAGAATGTATCATGCAAGAAAAGTATGTAGACGAAGTAAAAGAAGCAATGGACAGAGAAGAGAAATTAACAACATATTAATTAGGAGTCAAATGAGCAAGAAATCTACCAAATAATGGTTTATAAGGGTAAAACAAGAGATCTCAAGGGCACTGAGCAGAAATTTAAAATTATTTCTTCCTATGTCTCAGGATCTTTAAGAAAAAGAATTTAGGTCGGGCACAGTGGTTCATGCTGTAATCCCAGCACTTTGGGAGGCCAAGGTGGGCGGATCGCTTGAAATCAGTAGTTCAATACCAGACTGGCCAACATGTTGAAACCTCATCTCTCCTAAAAATACAAAAACTAGCTGGGTTCGTAGCACGTGCCTGTAGTCCCAGCTACTTGGGAGGCTGAGGCAGGAGAATCGCTTGAACTCGGAAGGAAGAGGTTGCAGTGAGTCAAAATCATGCCGCTGTGCTCCACCCAGCCTGGGAGACAGAGAGAGACTCCGTCTCAGAATGAAAAAAAGAAAAAGGAAAAGAATTTAAGAAAATCATATGGGTGCTTGTGGAGAAAAAGACAGAACACACCAGCATAAAACAATGCACTAAGTTTTTTGATTTCCACTAAACTTAAAATATAGAATGTATAAAAACAATATATTCAATAGAAAATGTAATATTAACTTATAGCAGTTAGTATAATTAGTGTAGTATTAATTTGTGGGAGTTAATATTGCCACATACGATCAATTGTAGAATGTAAGGTCAGAATTAATTGGTATTTATGTCCTCCCCATAGAGTTTTTTTTTTTTCAATTATAGAAATAAAAGCTGCATGTAAGAAAAAAGCATCATTTATTGTTTTGTTTTGTATGAGATGGAGTACTGGAGTACAGTGGCATTATCTCTGTTCACCACAACCTCTGCCTTCCAGGTTCAAGTGATTCTCCCGCCTCCGCCTCCAGAATAGCTGGGATTGCCTACAGGCAGGAGCCACCTTGCCCCACTAATTTTCGTATTTTTTATTTTTTTTTAATAGACACATGTTGGCCAGGTTGGTTGTGAACTCTTGACCTCAAGTGCTCCATCTGCCTAGGTTTCCCAACATGTTGGGATTAGAGGTGTGAGCCACCGTGCCCAACCAAAGCATGTTTTTTTTTGAATAGAATGTTACCGTTGAATCTCAATTTGCAAAGTAATTTTATGTACAAAATTAACATTATCTGGTATAAAATAAATTTAACATTTTTGTTTTAATGATGTCAATTGCTGAAAACTTTACTGACAAAATGACACAACAACATATAGGAAATAAACTGTGAGGACTGCTGGGCCAGAGAAGTGTAGGCAAGGGCAATGCACCATCAGATTCTTCAAAGGGTCTAAGCTCTATTAGTTTCACATCATTGCCTGTTTTTTCCAGGAAATACCTTCTTTGGCCAAGTCAGCCCTAGTGACTAGGTATGATTGCCAGTTGGCAGCTGTTTTAGAATCTGGGAATGGGGTTCCAGGACTCTGATTCCATCTTCAACAAAACTAGTACACCTACTTTTCTCGGAATTTTTTTTTATGTTAAAAAAGCTTCAAAATCACTGAGAAGGTATCTCTAGTTGTAACAGAAACTCATTTTTTTATTCAGTTATAATTGGAATATTATAATACTCTCGTTTATTATTGTACAGATTAGAACACACAGAAGTTCTAAAATAGAGATGTGGCAGGAGTTTCAAGAGAGTGAAAAATAAGATCATATAGTTGAAAATGAGAGAAAGCCATCATAGAAAATTATTAGTGTAATCTGCAAGGAATCTGTCAGCAAACGATGGCTGGTGTGCCAAACACAACAGTGTTCTGTGTATGTAAATAAGGTTGTACTGGAACGCAGCTGTACCCATTTGTCATAGATTGTCTATAGCTGCTTTGGCTTCACACTGCAGAGAGAAATACTCTCTGCAAAGGACTGGCTAGTAACACCAAAAATGTTTACTGTGTGACCTTTTATAAAAAAAGTTGACAAGCCTAGAACAAAAGCTAGGCAGAACTTATAGAGCAAAATGCTTCCGGCTCAGTTGGGGAAGTTAGTATTTAGAGATCCTTGGCTATGATGATGTAGTTTGCCATCTTAGATCTTATATTCTAATTCACATATTTACTGTGTCACCAACAAACGAATAGAGTATTTCAATCATCGTGCAAGTAATGATGACACAGCAAGATTAGTACCTTAAGAATTCTGTTAATTATTGAGTACTCACTAGGCATCATGCTCTATATTGTATGTACGTTATTTATTTAAGTTTCATACTGCCTCAGTGACAGACAATTGTATATTATTCCTATTTTCTGAAGGAGAAAATGGTGCTTGGGTACTTAGCGTAACATGCTTAAAGTCACACTGAAACTAACACAAAATAGCCTCCATTCTTAATACTGAAATTAGGGAGCCATGGAAGCAACTGAGGGCAGGTAAGTTTGCTAGATGTGATATAGTAGCTAACTTGTGATGGATGAAGAAGAGTTAACCAGAAAAAAAAAAAAAAAAAAAAAAAACAAGGTAAAGGGAGGGTATACAAAGGCCACAGGCAGTTTCTTACTCTATGACCATTTCACAAAGTAATGTGTAATTCATTTCTGGCTGCACTAAATGAATTTGCTTAGTTAATGAGATTCCATTGATAGACCACATGAGAAATAACAATACTAACAATAACAAAAGCCTCAACCCTTTGTTGAGCACATTTTACATGCTAGGTTTGTTAAAGCTGCACATGTGTTGTCTATTTCATCCACACAATAACTTTATTAGGCAATACTATTATTATCCCCATTTTACAGAAATAGAGACAGAGGCAAAAACAAGTTAAGTATTTTACCCAGAATTATCTAGTTGGTAAGTGGCAGAGCCAATTTTCAAAACAAGTCGTTTTGATTCCAGGACCTGTGGCCTTAAGCACTGCACAGATCTGCCTCATGTTGTTCCTTCTTGAGTATAACGCTGTAGCTCTCAGTGCAATAGTGATCTGGCTGAAACTCATCCCTCAGTCAGCTCACTTTCCATTTTTTGAATTCAAATAATTCAAAGGTAAGGACATAATGGATTTAGACAATCAGAATCTGACTTGGAACTGTCTTCTATGAACCGAATTGTGTTCCTCCAAAGTTCTTAAGTTGAAGCCCTAACCCTCAATGTTACTGTACCTGAAGTAGAGTCTTTAGCAGGTAGTTAAGGTCAGGTCAGTGAAATAAGGGTGGGACACTAAGCCGACAGAACAGTGGCCTTGTAAGAGGAGGAAGAGAGAGACAGAGAGAGAGACAGAGAGAGAATGAATCTCTGACATATGAAGACAGAAGAAAGTGGCCCTCTCTTCTGGAAGCCAGGAAGAGAGCCTTCCAAAGAACCCAATGATGTCAGCACCTTGATCTTGAACTTCCAGCCTCCAAAACTGGGAGAACATATATTTTTGTTGCTTAAGCCACTCAGGTGATGGCATATTGCTATGGCAGCCAGAGGTGACTAATACATGTCATAGGGCAGAACTGTGATGCCAAGTCTCTTCATGTGAACCAGTGGAGGATTCCTGGTCCAATCAGATACAACCAGTGTCAATGAGTTTAAAACAATAGGGAAGTCACAACGTGAATGCAGCAATAAATTAGAGAATCTTAAAAGCCTCTCTAGCTAGATAATCATTGGACTATGAGCCTCATTTCAAAAATCCAGAAGAAAAGGTTGTAAACTGTTAATGGCCAAAATTATCCAGCTTATAAAGTATAAGATCCCAAACTTGATTCAAAGTTGATTGAAACTGATAACATGTGTTCTTTCTTCTTTATATGAAACGCTAGATATGTATGTACAAAATGTAATATCCTAATGCCAAAAACATTAAAAATTCTAGGACTTTACGAGAGTACAATACATTATTTGTTTCTCTTTGCCTATGGAATCTTTTTCTCCCAAACCTATGACTCCAATCTAATCAAGAGGAAACACATAAAATAAATCCCAACTGAGAGATATTCTACAAAATACATGACCAGTACACATCAAAACTGTTACAGTCTTCAAAAATAAAAAAAGAAAAAAGGAAAAAAAGCTGACAAATGATCACAGCTAAGAGAAGCTTAAGGAGACAAGATGAGAAAATGTAATGTAAATATAATGCGGTGACCTAGATAGCATCTTCTTTTTTTTTATAAATTTGCATTTTTCTAAAGATTAATGACATTGAACAATTTTTCATTTGCTCATTTGCCATCTACATGTCTTTTTTAAAATTTTTATTTTTGTTATTCTTTAAATTCCGGGGTACCTGTGCAGATCGTGCAGGATTGTTACATAGGTATTCATGTGCCATGGTGGTTTGCTGCATCCATCCACCGGTCATCTACATTAGGTATTTCTCCAAATGTTATCCCTCCCCAGTGCCCCCACCCCCTCCTATTCCTCCCCCAGTCCCCCCACACCCTGACAGGTCCCAGTGTGTGATGTTCCCCTCTCTGTATCCATGTGTTCTCTTTGTTCAACACCCACTTTTGAGTGAGAACATGCAGTGTTTGGTTTTCTGTTCTTGTGTCAGTTTGCTGAGAATGATGGCTTCCAGCTTCATCCGTGTCCCTGCAAAGGACATGAACTCATCCTTTTTTATGGCTGCATAGTATTCCGTGGTATACGTGTGCCACATTTTCTTTATCCAGTTTATCATTGATGGGCATTTGGGTTGGTTCCAAGTCTGTGCTACTGTAAACAGTGCTGCAATAAAAATATGTGTGCATGTGTCTTTATAACAAAATGATATATAATCCTTTGGGTATATACCTGGGATTCGGTAATGGGATTGCTGGGTCAAATCATATTTCTATTTCTAGATCCTTGAGGAATTACTACACTGTCTTCCACAATAAATGAACTAATTTACAATCCTACCAATAGTGTAAAAGGGTTCCTGTTTCTCCACATCCTCTCCAGCACCAGATAGCATCTTCTAACAGACAAAAGACATTATAGATTAGAACTAAGAAAATATGAATAATGTATGTACTCTTTTGTATAATAATGTGTCAAAATTGGTTCATAAATTGGGACGTATGCACCGTACTAATGTAAGACACTAATGATAGAGGCAACTGGGTATGGGGTATAAAGGACTACTTTGTATTAACTTTATAATGTATCTGTGTATCTATAATTATTCCAAGCATGTGTTCTAAAAAATAAGGGCCTACCTTTGACCTAATAATTCTAGATATGTATCCAAAGAAAATAAATATTAAAGAAGTACATATCTTAGTACTATGTAACATGCCTAAAAGTGTATCTATTCTCTATTCTTTAAGTTCCTTGCATGTACCTAAGGGTTTAGAGGAGAGTCCTGCATTCTGGAAACACTAAATCATCCTTTCTAGTAACTTTCATTAACCATCATATTATTAGAAATGTATAATGCTCAGTGCTAATTGAGGATGTGTACTGACTGACACTTCTTTGTAATGAAAGTGCACTTTGGTATTTTTTTAGAAAGCTATCTGCCATCATGTAAACTTTGAAAATATTAATGCATTAAATTTACTAAATCCATTTTTAGAAATATAACAATAATTATATCAGATGTACACAGTTTTATGTACAAATATATTTAACATTCCTACATTTGTAATAGTAAAAAGTTGAAAAGAATTAAACATCCATTAATAGGAGAATGTTAAATAAATAATGACATTTCTATCCAAATAATTCTATATAACATTTTTAACTAATGCTTTTAAGTAAGCTTAATTAAATTGGAAAATGATAGAAAATTATTTCAATCATTTTAATGGTGGTAAAATATTAATATGGTTTAAGGCCATGTTAGTTTTATCTCCTTACTTTTCTGTTTACCAAAATATTTATAACAAGCACATAATCTTTTGTATGATTGATAAAAATGAACACAGTGAGAAGGCCCTCGCCAGACACCAGACACCAGGTACCAGTGCCTTGACTTTGGACTTCTCAGTCTCCAGACCTGTGAAAGAATAAATTTTGGTTTTTAATAAATTGTCTAGTCTGTGGTACTTTTTGTGAGAGCAGCACAAAATACACTAAGACAGGGACTAAGACTGCCAGAGGAAAAGCTAGGTCGATGAGATTATCTTGTAAAACATGAGAGGTGCTGATTTAATTGAAAGAAAGATTCACTTTCTCTTTAGAAGCAAATACACTTCTGAGGACAACATGATGAATTTCAGACCCTCCTCAGGAAAACTTTGGTGTCTTTGTGTTCTTGTGCTGAAGTTAGAAGGTCCATATGATTGAAGGTTTCTGATTCACTGGGTCACAACTAGGGGAGAATCCCTCCTAACTAAGGATGCTTGGATTTAAATGAAACACATTGGCTGTGCTGAAAAACCATGAAGTGTGAATATACACTGGGTTGGATTGATTTCTCTCAGGTTCTTATCATTGATACCCACACCCAGATTTGTGAGGTAATATCTTTGTTGTGTCCCTTCTCTTCTCTGAGTCTAATCATCTAGTCCAGCTACACAAATGTGGGAGATTACTCCTAGGAAGGTGATAAGTCTGTGACCTTTGTAGACAGAATCAGTCTTCTTTACTGCAAAAAATAAAAATCTGAAAAACCAAGAACCCAATACAGGTTTTCCATTTTCAGCCTGCACTGCAATTATACCATGAAACATTCGTGTGTGGAGAATGGGTTAAGGTATTGATTGCATCTCCTTGGTTTCCTATGGGGCCAGGTGGGCCTAGAGTATTCACAGTTCCTGGGCTACTCTGTTCTTTCTGTAATCAGCCTTTTCATTTTCACTTTCCACAATTTACTGTACAAATAACAGCCCTTTCTTCTTAGTAGTACCAGAGCACAGTTAGCATTAGTTTGCAAAATTTTGTCTGCTTCTACCGTCTCACTAACGGTCTGTCCTGGTTGCCAGGTACTGCTTGGCTTTGATGTAGAATATTCAGAGTACCAGTCAAGCATTGTAGTGATAGACACTGGCCAGAGGCAGAGCTGTGGTGCCTTTTAGAGCCAGGAAGGACCTGCCAATGGCCACATACATGTCCTTCTAACTTATCCTGATCATTGGTGTGGTGCTCTAATAGATGGGTCTGGATTACGGACACATGGTTCAAGTCTGTTTAGATTTCCCCACGGAGTTCTGGATTATGCTACTTTGATTGTGTTTATCATAGAAAGCTGATTTGAGGGAAACAAAGCTAGGCAAAAGATTTCTGCTTTAATTGAACAATAGCATTGATAGGAGGAACAGCAGCATTGATAATGTAGCCAGAGCTGAGGAATACCTGCTGTCACCAGACTCTAGAAGAGGCAGTGAAGGAATTTACCCTAGAGTCTCTGGAGGAGGTGAAGCCCTGCAGGAAACTTGGTTTTGGCCCAGCAATCCTAATATCTGACTTCTGCCCTTCAGCTCTATGATAGAATAAATTTCTTTTGTTTTATAATAATTTATACTTACAGTAATTTTAGGTGTGAATTGTTCGTGCATTGATAAGTTGTTTATTTGAAATCTTTTCATTCTTTTGATGTAGGCATTTATTGCTATAAACTTTTAATATTGCTTTTGCTATATTCCACAGAATTTGGTATATCATGAATTTTCATGTTTCAAAAAACTTGATTTCCATTTTAATTTCCCCATTGACTCAATGTTTATTCAGGAGCATTTTTTAAACAAATTTCTGTGTATTTATAAAGTATTCAGCATTTGTCTAGCTATTGAATTCCAGTTTTGTTCTATTGTAGTCTGAGAAAATAGTTGATATGACTTTGATTTTTAAAACTTTGTTGAAACTTGTTTCATGGCCTAACATATGGTATATGCTGAAGAATGTTTTTGTGCTGATGAGAAGAATGTTCAGTGGAATGTTCTGCAAATGTCTTCTTAGTCCATTTGGTCTAAAGTGCAGTTTAAATTAAATGTTTCTTCTGTCTACATGATATGTTCAATGCTGGCAGTAGGTTTGTACTAAAGTGTATCTCTCCCTTTAGATTAATAATATTTGCTTTATATATCTGGGTGCTCCCGTGTTAGGTGCATACATATATTATACCTGTGTATATTTGTTAAATTATCTTGCTACATTGATCATTTATCATTTTATAATGATATTCTTTGTCTCTTGTTATGGTTTTTAACATAAAGTCTATTTTATTTGATATAAGTATAGCTACTCCTTTCTCTTTTGGTGTCTATTTGTGTGGAATATCTTTTATCATCACTTTAGAAATAAGTTTCTTGTAGGCAGCCTATAGTAGGGTCATGGGTCTTTTGGTTTTGTTTTGTTTTTGATTTTTATTCATTAAGCCAATTTATATTTTTTAAGTAGTGAATTTAATCTGTATACATTCAAGGTTATTAATTATAAGTAAGGAATTATACCTGTCATTTTGTCAATTGTATCATGGTTGTTTTGTATATCCTTTGTTCTTTCTTCCTGTCTCATTGTTTATCATTGCAGTTTGGTGGTTTTCTTAATAGTGGTAACATTTGACATTTTGCTTTTTCATTTTTATATTTGCTCTACCAGTGAGTTTTGTATTTTCTTGTGTGTTTTTTTTTTTATGATGGTAAACACTGTCTTTTTGCTTCTAGAAGTAGGAATCCTTCAAGTATTTCTTACAGAGTAAGACCATGGTGATCCGTTCCCTCAGTTGTTGCTTATCTGGAAAAGACTTTATTTCTCCTTTATTTTTGAAAGTTAGGTTTTCTGGGTACAGTATTATTGGTTGACAGGGTTTTTTTTTTCCTTTCAGTACTTTGAATATATCATTCCATGCTGTCCTGACCTGTAAGGTTTCTACTGAGTCCAGTGGAGATTCCTTCATATATGATTGAATGCCGATATGGTTCGGCTCTGTGCCCACCACCCCAACCCAATTTCATGTTGAATTATAATCCACATGTTTCAGGGGAGGGTCCTGGTGAGAGGTGATTGAATCATTGGGGCGAATTTCTCCCTTGCTGTTCTCTTGAGTTCTCAGGAGATGCGATAGTTTAAAAGTGTGTTTAAAGGTATTTCCCCTTTTGTGCTCTCTCTCTCTCTCATGCTTCACTGTGGTCAGATGTACTTGGTTCCCCTTCACATTCTGTCATAATCGTAAGTTTCTTAAGGCTTCCCCAGACATATGGAACTGTGAGTCAATTAAACATCTTTTCTTTATAAACTACCCAAGCCCACTTAATTCTTTATAGCAGTGTTAGAATGGACTTAAACAATGACTTTCTGTTGCTTTTTTTTTTTTTTTTATAATTTTCTATTTGAATGTTGATAACTTGACTATACCAGGCCTTGTGTCAGACCTTTTTGGAATGAATCGATTTGGGGATCTGTGACCTTCCTGTATCTAAATGTGTATATATCTTGCAAGACTTGGGAAGTTTTCAGCTATTATTCTGATAAAGAGATTTTCTATGCCTTTGATCATCTCTTTCTAAATCTCCCAACATCTGAATATTTTGTCATGTTATTATGTCCCATATGTCATATAAGCTGTCTTCATTCTTCTTTTTCTTTAGTTTTTATATATGTATTTATGTTACAATATACATTTGCATATATATTTATTCAAATGTATATATATATTTGTTGAAATATTCAAATATAATATTAAATATTACAAATATATATGTTGTGATAAATTATAAATACAATTATATTGATTAAGGTTTTTCTATATTAGACTTTTCTTGATGTACCATATATTTATTTTTAGGCTTGTTTTTAGGCATTTTGTCATAATTCTAAAAGTACAACACTTTGATAATCTAATCTATTTTTAGTTTCTTTTCTCTCTTTCTTCTCTTTTAATAGACTGTTTGTATAATGAATGACTGGTAAAATGACTATTAAAAGAATGAGAACAGACTTGTTAAAGTAAATTCTAGCTCTTCACTTTGGAAATTTTAAATCCTGGATGAGACAGAAAAATTGGAGGGCAAATAAAAATACTTTTGGGAAAAAGATGATGAGAACAGAAAATCCACCTTTGCCTGTCACCTGACACAAACACAAAGATACATGGGCATATCTGAAGCAGACTCCTTTAGGATTAAAAAAGAAAGAAAAGATAGACATAGTGCCAGAGTCTTTTAAAGAGTGAATGTAGTTTAAGTCTAAGCAGAAACACAATAATATCACCTTTGAGTAATGTATCCACTGCCCCACATGACTATAAAGTAGCAGCAAGTGAGGCACTGGACGCATTACTCAAAAGTGGTATTGTATGTCTGCCTAGACCTAGGGGATCTACAGATCCATGATGACCAAGACAAGAAGAGCAGAGTCCCATGCCCTGACAAAGCCTGGTTACTAAATAGAGTTCTCAGTACCTAGGAAATACTAAAGCAACAGGCCCATAAAAACCAAGCAGTCTCCCATGTCCGCACACCCCTATATCAAACACACACATGCATACACACACACAAACAAATATATTTTTATAATCGTCACTTGTTTATATTAATTTGTTGTATTAACTATATATATATGTATATATATATGTATATATATATGTATATATATACATATATATATATTTAGTGCCCTCCCCTATTTCAGTTCTTTTGTGGACTCATTAGAAATAAAGGCATGGTACTATATTTCTAACTTTGCTATTTCAGATGGTAAATAACATATTGACATTTCAGTTGCTGCTCTCTAATTTTACTTAATTCTGTGAGTGTCTCAAATTTTAGAGTTTTGTGTTATTTCAGAATTTACCATTTATATGGTCTATATCTCTAGAGATTTGGGATATACTTTTTATAGTCTGAAATTTAAGAATAAGGTTATTTGTGAGTTATATTTCTTCATAAACCTTTTCATGTCATAGATTATTACCTACCTACATAAAAAGAAATAAAATAGAGTTATATAGTGCCCATTTGAGTCCACAGTGATCTCTCTTTCACAGCAACATAGTCAAAAGAAAGAGTGTTGGTAGCGTATTTCTCTGATACCCTCATTCTTGCAAGGCTGGATAGTTTAAGCAGAAATAAGATTCTGGTTTATGGGTATGAGTCATCAATGTAGCTGCTGTCTGTTTATTTTTATTTTTTCTTTTAACATACAATAATCTCCATACAATAAGTATATCCTCTTGGTATATAGTTCTGAGAGTGTTCATAAATTTAAATAGTGTGTACTTAACTCTGCAACAAGATATACATATATTACTTCAAAATGTCCCTCTTTGCCCATTTGGACTCAACATATCCCCTACTCCTACCTCCTGGCAACTAATCACCTGTCCTCTGACCGGATAGTGTTGCCATTGCAACAATTACATATAAGTAGAATCCAACAGCATCTAGCCATGTGACTCTGTCTAGTTTCACTTAGCAGAGTGCAAATGAGATTAATCCTTATAAAAGTGCCATATTTGCTTTATAGTTCTAGGGCCATCTGTTCAACAGCATTTCTTTTTGAACACAGGCTGTCAGTATCACTTTTATATATTTGCAAGAAATAAATCATTTTTTATGTTGGAGAGAGTCATGTAAAGTTCATTAAAATACAGCTTGGCAATCACTGTGCAAGCATGAATGAAGATTAATGGGTCCAACAATGAGGGGCCATAGAGAGCAATGACTGTGACTCTGTAGAGACCACCTCTTTTGGCATGAAATTTATAACTTCAACACTGGATTTATTTCTGTTGATTCATAAAAGGGTCTTGTCAGTAAGAAATCCTGGGAAAGGTATCTTAGAAAGAGGAAGTAGGATGAATAAAGAAATAGCAGCATAAGGACATTTGATACATTTGACCTCACAGTGCAATACCTTGCAGTTACAGAAAAGAGTATGAATGAATCACAATTCTCTAATCTGTCAAATGAAGGGAGTAAGGTGGATGGTCTATAATACATATTCTATAGTATAGACATAATACCACGGAGGTGTGTCCTGCTAAGCAAATTTAATCTGCAATGGATTGTTGTGTGAGTTGAAAAACAATAGACAAATTTTTGAGAACTCGTTTAATTATTATTTTTTAATTGATAGAGCCGTTTGGCAATAATTGGGTGTGAACTTAGGTTTTCTCCTTTTTTCAAAGCCGTTTTGTTGATGTATGGGTTACTGTTAGCATGCAAAAAGCTGGATTTTTTAATGTATATGAGTTGATTAATTTTAGGCAAGTATACGTAGGTGAAACCATGACCAAAATCCATGTGATAAATGTATCCATCACCACTAACTCTTGTTTGTTTTAAACATTTGAGAGAAAAAACTGGAGAACAAAGTGGCTGAGTTTTAAGCTTGGTCTCTCAGCTTAGGGGGTTGCAGAAGCAACTCTGTTCACCAAGACCAATCATGGGCCTTACTTTTAACTCCACTGCAACCTACCGAATAACTGTATCCGTTCACACCCTTGTATTTCTTATCAACACCATTCAGTTTTACCAGATTCAATTTTATCAGACCAGTATTTTTTTGAGTGTCATCAATGTGTCAGTTACTGAGCTTTTCCCTGGGAATAGCATCTTGACTAAACATAATCTTTATCTTTAAGGACTTCATTAATTATTGGAGTAAAGACATGGGGCAATGGGGAATTTTCATGCAGTTATTAGAGTTAAGAGCTGAAAATGTGAGGTATATGGTGCTATGGGAGTCCTTGTTGATGAGTCAAGAAAAGGCTGGAAAAACTAATATCAGCTGAGAGTTAAGCCTGAGTAGGTGATAGGTAAAAGATAAGGAACTGAAAGCCCTCTGGCCTGGGAGGCACTATATAAAAGATATGAGGAAGAACATGGCCAGATTAGAGAACTGAAAGTAGTTGAGTGTGGGAAAAGTGGTATATTCTTGGGAAAAAAGGACAAATATGAAGATGGGACCACTCTGAAGAGTCTTGTAATTTTTGCACATGGGGCTTATGCAAAGGGCAATGAGGCTGAATTGTTAACTTTTATTTCTCTTATTTTTTTGGAAACGGAGTTTCACCATGTTGGCCAGGGTGGTCTTGAACACCTGGCCTCATGATCCACCTGCCTTGGCCTCCATAGTGCTAGGATTATAGGTGTGAACCACCAAGCCCAGCTGAATTGTTAACTTTTCAATAGGAATGTGAGCAAAAAACAAGAAAAGAAGTTAAACTGTAAACTAGATGAGAGGCTATATCCACACAGTGTCAGAAGGGAAGAAAATGAATGGAACTAAATGATGTTAAGGGAGCACAGAGGTTTGGGAGACTGCCAGGCAATGAGAGCTGCAATGAAGAGAGGCAAGGATGACCTGAAGGCTTCCAGTTTAAGGGAAATGAAGGAATTATTTCTGCAATAGAAAATTATGAAGGTAAGTTTTTCAAGTCAGTGTGTGAATGGTGCAGTGTTTGACATATGCCCAGGATTGGACATATTGTGATCTGAGAGCTCAGGGCCCAGCTGTTCAATAGGCATTTCAATCTATGAGTATGAAGATAGGAGAGAGGTTTGAGCTGAGAGCTCTGGAAACATCATCATATAAGTGGTGACTGACTATACAAGTTGGATAGAGTCAAGTTGCTCCTTTCATTTCTAAAATCCCGTGAATGCTGCAAGGAAAGTAGGATGCTGCTATTGTAACATTAATGTCTTCTCCTTCCCATCTTTCCCAGTGAGACCAAAGGTACCTTCTGAGAAGCATGGTCATTTTCATGGGCAATCAAGCCCTGGAGATAAGACAGTTAAGGATGTGTGGGCAAGGATGACAGGGGCACTGTCCCTTCCAACTGATGAGTCAGGCTTCTTCTATGGGGGGTCCACCTCTGACCCCATAGTTGGTGAGTTTCTATGACAACCAGCTCATCAACTCTTCTCCAAACACCTGTGACTTTTTGAGTTTGGAGGTGCCAAGGTACATTCTGTGAGTGTTCCTCTGGTTGTGCACACCCAGTGGGAGCTAATGCTGGAATCAACTGCAGGAGAGACAGGGGTGTGGGTTGCTGAGGTTTGGGGAGGGAGATGAGAGAGAGGGAGGCCTTAGGAACGGGCAGCACAAACGCTATGTCACTGTCCTTGGGAAGGGCCGGCTGAGCCAAAGAGTTATTAGCCACAGCTACCATGAAAGTTTAGCAGGAACAGGCTGGAATGTCAGGGAAATAGACTGAGGGGCTTTAGTGGCTCATCCTCCTTGTCCTGGCAACCCAGGCAGTGTGACCTCATTGACTCTCACCAGGGCAGCAGTGGTGACTGGAGGAGCCTGGGCCTGTTGCAGATCATCCTGGCTTTGAGGCAAAGGCTGGTGGGATGGGAAGGTGGGAGCTGTGGGGAGAGGGGCGCTGCCTGGAGCAAAGGTGGGCGGCTGTGACTCTTAGATGGCATGTAGGATGTCCCTGGGCATCTTTATGTCTAGATCTGATGATTGGCCCTGACTGATGTCCACTCTGCCCTATCCCCGCCTTCGCAACGGTCACTTTGCATAACTGGTCTTCAGTTTTCCTTTGCATGTGGGTAGCTGTGGTATCCTTTTTTTGGCCCTGTTTCTTTCTTTTTTCTTTTTTTTTTTTTTTTTTTTTTTTTTTTTGTTTCTGGTACTCTGTGTCTTAAGGTTCCTTTAGTTTGCTGTCAGTAACTTATAATGGACCCTGTTAGGCTTCCAAGAAGCAAGGGAATTCTGATTAGTAGAAAGGTAACCAGACGCGGATTCTTTCACAATCCTTTTTGCTACTTTAAATTAGATCTCCATAAAGGAGCTCCCTGCTCAACTCCTTCAATCCTGTCAAAGAAAACATAGCTTAATATACAGTTCAGTTCACACACACACACACACACACACACACACACACGCCACTTATTCCTTAGGCTTTTGTACTTACTGTTTGGTATTTTATACTGACTGGAATATTAAATAAAAAGTGGTTTGCTCTTACTTGCCACGTATTACTATGTTTTGCAAAAACTTAATCTGTCCACATATGGGAAGTATATCTGCAACTTAAAAAAATTAAGTGCAATATTTACCTGTTTAGGATATGATATTGCCTATGTAATTATCTAGTTAATTTTAATCTATTTTATTATGGTTCATTTACTTTATAAAAATGAAATGCTATCCTCCCACACATCATACCATTTAAAAATGAACATTGGACCCAAGTTATGAAGTCATATCATAAAAACACTCAAGAGTATTGAGTGGCTTTCTTTTTTTTCCTGATGGAAATATCATGTCTTCACAAAAATTTTTAAAAAATTGATGCATATTCTATACAAAATTTGTATCTATTACAATTAGCTAAACTATTTTGTGAAAATATGAGCATGATTTCAACAGAAAAGATACTTTAGTTTTTCTGCATGAAGATTTACCATGTTTTCTTACAGACATTTGAAAAATACACCCATATAATATAGTAGAGATGCATTTATTACAGTTAGTCAAAATATTTAAAAAATTAACCAAAATTTAAAAGAAAAACACTTCATTTTTTGCTATAGACCACATGTCCCTTCTTCTTACCCTTAATATAAATAGCCCTGGTATCTTTGTATTTAAGGCAAAGAGTATCACTTACCAGGTTCCAAGCTCCTCCAAAGGTAACAGGATAACTTCTTTATGTTTAATTGATAGAAATATGAGGGGAAGTGAGAAGAAATTATTGGTTACTGAATATCTACTATATTTAGGAAGCATCACAAGAACCTTAAAATCTTTAGCTTGAATCCTTATTTAATTAAACTGAAAGATAGCTTCAGTTGAGATATGTTATTTACAAGTCATTAACTGCAGTAATATAAGACGTTTTATCTTTGAGATGTGATATTAGAAAACATCTTACAGTGAATGCAGATGATAATGGAGTCAGTGACTGTGATAGTTACTTCCTAGAATATTGTCATCGAATTTATAACATACTATTTTAGTATCAAAATAAAATAAGGATGATATGGTAATTTTTACTGAATTCTTGACTCAAATCATTATGAAAACCTTTGAATGGGAAATAGGATGTCTTCTACCTGGTTCTCCTGAAAGAGAAGCTGTACAGAGCACTTACTATAAATCAAAAGAGTAACAATTAGGGGATCATACTTATAGCTGTCAACATCTTCTGAACACCTTAAGGAAGGCTCAGGGGAGATACTATGTTTTGTACCTGTTTTGTTTTTGTTTGTTCATATGTAAGTGGAGGTGATAGTGTCTTTATTGTATATTTTTCTTGTTTTGAATATAAGCCCAATAATAATGTAGAATATTATCACATATTCAAAGTGTGGAAAATGGCTTAGTTTACACACCACTAATACCTTAAAATTTGTTCAATCATAGAACCAATATAGACTTGAAAATAATCTTTGTTTTATGGTCACCCTTTTTCACAGCCATCATGACCAAGGTGCAGCCCCAGATTTGATCCCAGATGTGATGCTTTATGTTGGAAGGTGAGTGGCAGCAACGTGAGGAGTGACAAACTTGTCTTTACTGCTTGTCTGTTTTGAACATTTTCTAGACAATTTTGTACTGTCACCAGCAAAAGTTTTTCCCTTGTCTCTAATATCTTCTCAGATATTAGATGACATGGGTGCAAATTGTAATAGAATATAAATCTAAAGAGCTATTTTTATTGTATCCTGCATTGATTTGTGTTTGTATGCACATGTGTGTGCAACTGTGTGAGCTACTGCTGTGTCAGAAGGCACAGAATATTCATTTTCAGAGGGATCATAGCGATTTATCCACTTGAAAATGTAGTGTTTCAGAAATTTAGGTATTTTTGATAGCAAGAGTTGCATTGTATTATGGTGAAGAGTGTTTATTTCATATTACAAAAGACACATTTTTTGATATTCATTTATCTATACCATTTCACATAATTTAGAGTTTCCTAAAGCTTGACCTGTAAGCAGATCTTTTGAAACTTTTACCTTTTAAATTCACATTATATTTCCGGAAGCTACTGATGCCTAAACTTCAAGAATCCTAACTGATGATATCAGAACAGTCACAATAGTTTTGAACTTATCTTTTGTAAGTTTGAACTTGTTATCTTTCATTGTCACCAGTATATTTGACATGCTTTTTCTTGTTTATACATCTTCATAGAATTCTCTGTGTTCTGTGCATTAATTTAGAGTTTATGTGTTCTGTCATCTCAATGAATTAACAAAATGCATATATTAATTTTAAGTTGCATACAGACCTCCTATTGTGTGCTACTTCCAGAAGAATATAAAATAGGTTGGGAAAAATAAAAGAAATATAAATTTCTCGTGTGTTCTGTTTTCAAAAAGTGTATGTCTGGATGAATTTTTGAAGTAAAACAATACATATATGTATTAGGCTGTTCTTGCATTGTTATAAAGAAATATCTGAGACTGAGTAATTTATAAGAAAAGCTTAATTGTCTTATGGTTCTGCAGACTGTACAGGAAGCATAACACTGGCACCTGCTTCTGGGGAGGTCTTAGGAAGCTTTCACTCATAGTGTAGGGCAAAGTGGGAGAAGGCACTGCATATGGTAAAAGCTGAAGCAAGGCGGGGGAAGGGGTGTGTGGTGGGGAGTTGCCACATACTTTTAAATGACCAGATCTCATGTGAACGCAGAGCAAGAGCACATTTATTATTAGAGGGATGGTCCAAGCCATTCACAAGAGATCTGCCCTGATGATCCTAACACCTCCCACCAGACCCCACCTCCACCTCCAACATTGAGGATTACATTTCAACATGTGATTTGAGGGGGGACCAATACCTAAACTGTATGAATGTGACTATCAAAGTTCTTGATATTAATAAATATCTTAGGGATTTTAACTTGTGTATTATTTAATCTATTTAATTTACCTTCTACTTTAAATCTATTCCATTATTATTCTAGGTCAGAGATTGACAATCTAGTGTTCTCAGACCAAATGTCAGTGTTTCATGATTCTATGACTTGTGACAACATTCATCCAGACCAGCACTATGAGCCATGCTGGTCAGACCAGGAAATCCACTAATACTTTGTTTTACTTTCCACCCCAGGCCCTGGCCACACCTCCTCTATACCCAGATTCAATGCCATTTGTCACCTAAAGGAATTATTCCTAAAGTAATAATTTCATATGTTAACAAAGAAAAGTGAATGAAGAACATGAAAAAGTAAATATATGAAGACAAATACAAAATAATACTAGTAATTCCATCTATGATTTTACATAAATGTAAAATTAATATCAATAACAATAGCAATGATGGTAGGAATTAGGTATACAGAGTGAAACTTTGATAAAATTCAGAATTTAAAAAGTGCTAGGTTAATGTAAAACCCATTTAGTAAAGGAATCATGCTGTAATCTCTATAATACCGGTAAAGGAATAGTAAAATATGCATCATCTCAAAGTTGTAGGATGATACTTGAAAAAAAAAAACTCCCAACAAACCTAAATATTAAAAATTTGATTAACTCAAAAAAGCAAAAATAGTGGGAAATGGAACCAAAGATGAAAAAAATAGAGAACGAATAATAATTTAATTGATATAAACAAAAGAGCATCAGTAATTTTATTAAATGTACATGGTACAAATACCCCCATACTAAGACAGAGATTGTCAGTCAATAAGCTACAGATGCATCAATGGAACAATGGCTAACTATATTATAGTCAACTTATACAATAGAATTGTATATCCAATGTACTACTGCTAATACTATGGATAAAAGTCACCAACATAAGGTGTGAGACAGGACAAAGACTGACATGTGTACTGACATGTGTAAATAATGACAGATTCCGTTTGAATGACATTCAAAATTACAAAACGACCAATAGTAAGAGAAATCAGAACAGCAGACCGGGAAAGAGCTGATAATGTTCTAAGTTTGAAGAGGGTATAGGTTACACAGGTAGGTTTACTTTGAAAAAAATTTATCGAGCAGTTACATTTAAGATGTATACTTTACTATGTATACATTTTAATAAAAGTCTTTATAAAAATAGATATTATTAGGCTAACAAGAAAGTTGTTTTTCTTTGCTTTAAGTTGTAGCAGAGAATGATTTTGTGGAATGTGCTCGGAGTTGGGAACCAAGAGTATCATGTCCTAGATTGTGGCCTGTCATTTATGAAATGTTCCTGCATGGCTATGTCACGTAACTTCCGAGATCCCCAGTATCTGTATCTGTAAAATGAATCACATAGACCTAATGTTACATCTGTACTGCCCTCACATGCTGGTTGTACATGTGAACATATTTGTTGAAGTACTCCTGAGGATAGAGTACTCTTTGCAAGTATGAATTGATACATCCACTTGGATTTTTTTCTCTCCAATATCTCATTCATGCCTCATTTTAAATACATTTACTTATTAATTGCTATACACTGGACCAAATTAATTCACTGCAAGGAATATGTGAATAATCCTGAGAAAGTCTGCTTCAAGGAAAGAAATGTTTCCACTGTCATAGCCTGAATAGCATCACCTTTCAGGTATTTAAATGTATTTAAAAGTGTGTCATTCAAAGGACAGAGGAGACAATGAGAAAAAAAAAGCTGCCACTAGTGGGAGATTGAAGGTATATACTGTTATTATACCTAAAGTTCTTAAAAAGAAGAGTCAGCCCATTACAAACCTGAGGTAAATACAACGCAGAAAGGCACATTTCAAGAAATTCACGTGGTCAACAGGTAAAAAGAAATATTCAACCTTACTGATAGGGTTGAGGAAAATAAAACTGAAGCACCCGTAGGATACCCTCGTTCATCCATCACATTGCCAAGTGACAGGAGAAATACAATCCAACGTGTCGTGAATGCGAAGAAGGCACATCTCATTATTTTTGGTTGGAATACTAATTATTTTTGCTCACTTAGAATTTCACCAGGAAAAATTAATGAAAGATTTAAAAATATTTAGTACTTCCTCATTTGAATATAAATTCCACGGGAGTAAATGGCCCAGACCTATTGGTATTTGTAAGAGATCTGTGGCAGCATTTAGGGTCAGGGGCATCTAAATATAAAGTCAACTTTTTTATCCACTGAGAGAGAAATGTTGGCTAGATCGTAATACATTGACAATATGGAATGTCATGTGTCAGTTAAAAATAATGAGTTAACTCTCTCTATATCTACATAGAGGAATGTACAATATGTTTTAACACAGAAAACAATCTGCATAGATAACTATAACTTCAATATTGTAAAAACAAAAATAGAAATCCCTAAAGCCTCTTTCATGTGCCCACACATCTGTGCATGAGCATGCATGATTTCTATGTGTGTGTGAATATGAAGAATGACATATAAGACACAGTAATAATTGGTTACTTAAGAAATAAGGTAAAGGTGAAATTGCAGTATTTTTTGTTATTGGTGGAGCCATTTGTGTTGTGATACAAATATGTCATGGGGTATATTTTATATTTTGTTACTAAATGAGAAATTGTTTAGGAAAATCCAATAATTCAGGAATAACCTGAGGGGAGGTTGTTTATTTTTGGTTTTGTTTGGTCAAGGGGAACAGGTAACTTAGCCAAATAAACAAATTCATAATTTTGCTCAGAGATCATCACACAAAAATGTGTAGTCCAGCATGAGAACCTGTTCTTCAGAATTTATATAAGGTAAATTCTCTACCAATTACACATGAATCCCCAGAGCTTACCTCTTTGCAAGATAACACAAAATATCTTATTTGTTAAATAATAATTTTAACTTTCATATAAAATTATTTTAAACTATGTCAGAAATTTATTTTTGTTTTATAAAATTTAAAAAGACATCATTAGTAAGCCTTAAAAAATTACAAAACATGGATAAAATGTGAATGTCATATTTCCATTTGGTACTTTGGGAAAAAAAAACTGTCATCTTTGATATTTTGGTGCACTGACTTTTACTTACATAAATCTCTTGCTACTTTATGGTCATGCCTACATATTAATAGATACTGTTTCACTATGGCAAACTAGATTCTTGGGAAAAAATTGTGTTTATATTAAAATATTTTTCTCAATATAAAAAAGTGGGCCGACTTTTCACATATCTTGATGCTGTGTATCCTTGTTTAAGGTACCTGGAGAATGTGGTAAAATCAGGGATTTGTGCAATGTATAGTGAAATTTTATGCTTCTTTGAAAGTTCGGGGAAAGCTGTTTCCATCAATGGTGTGAGTAAAACTGTAACTATATTACCTGAAAGTGAAAAGACTGGGAAGAGTGAGATAATGAAGGGGTGTAGGTGACCCAGAGTATCCTGGGTAAGAACACTTCAGGGAGCTCCCAGTTTTATAGACTGTGACTTCTTCATTTTGCTCCACGCATGTGGCAAATGAAAGCTTATGCAGTTACTATTCACTTAAAGACTAAGTTTTAAAGTAATTTTGACCTCTATAATAAGTTATATCTAAGGCACATTTAGATCATTTATCATCTTTCTCCCCTAATTTTAGGAACTACCATTGGATAAGAATAGACTATTATGGTTTTTACCAGGTTACTTTAATAATCCATCCATCAGCAGTAAAGTTATGAATAAAACAGATGTAGGTTTCAATTAGACAGATGTAGAATATTAGATGTAGGTTTGAGTTCAGTTAAATTTGGATCAGTGTTTTAATTATCAATACTGAACACTGAGTTATGCCTTAGGCCTTCAAATATGAATAAGCAAGGCTGTGATCCTCAAGAATCTTGCAGTCCAGTGGGTAAAATAAATCTAGAAAGATACAATATCAACTCCGTGGGATAAAAGCAAATGTGCTTGATTCAAGAGTGAAGTTTGGTTTTCCTGAAGTGCAAGTGTGAGTGGTGAGGCTGAGTTAGATGCAGCCTGGATTGCAGGCAAAGGTGTACATTATAGGTGGCTTAAGTCTGGCTTATTTTGGATACAGGTTGAGTATATAAATCTGTAAAAGGTCAGGACTGGTGATACACGTGTATGAGTAAGCGAGTAAGAACAGTATCTGTTGTGCAACAGATACAGGCCAAGTGGGAAGAACAATGTGCCAGGGAAAAAGGAGTGAAGCACACCACTGATTGAGAAGCAGAGGAAACCTTTCTGGGAGAATGTTTAGGTCAGGAAAAATAGGAGAAACATCAGGAGACTGTCCAGAGATCCTTGTTTTATTCTGTTACACATTCCTTTTTAAAAGGTTAGAAAAAAAACTTCAGGTTGCTTTCCAGAAAATCTTTCTAAAAAGTCTGCATACAGCATAAATCATGCATCCATTTTTTTTTGTTTGAAGATAAAATTCGAAATGAAAAATATATAAAATAGATTATACCTGACTATGCAATGAATATTAGCTAATAGTTAATATAACAAATACAATCAGTGTTTTTTAATATGCCTTATATAATCAGTAATAAGGAGGACTGGTGTTTAAAAGAAAGGAAAAGACATGTCCATACTCATGATTACCCGGTGAAGCTAGTAGGGCCTGTGCTTTCTCTGTACTTCCTAATTCACATCCAAGGTTTCATTCCTATCCAAAATTTTAAAACAGCTTTACTTCTCAAGTGACTATTTTATGCAAGGATGAGGCCAGACTTTTGTGACGACCTCCTTACCTGGATGTCTGCTCTCCTGTTCTGACAGAACACAAAAGAAGTACTTTTCTTAAACGGAAGCAAGCTTTATGTGGCCTTTGTAGAAAGGATCAGTCTTCTAGACTATAGAAGGAAACTTTAAATCTGGAGAAGAAAGAGCCTCCCCCAGGGGCATGGGCATGTGTGTCTTCTACAGCAGCCTCCTCCAGAATTGCAGCATAGGAGTGGAGCAGAGTTAGGGCATGGCATCGCCTGGATCCTTTAATGTTCCTGTTGGGCCAGGGGTGACCTAGGATGAAAACTGTTTATGACTGATCAGTTCTGGCTGTCTTAAGACCTTTCCATGCCTCACAATGTCCTATACAGTTACCATCCTTTGTGCAGTTACCATCCTTTGTGCTTTTGCAGTGATGGAAGCAAAGTTAGAGAGGGCTCATTAAGAAAACCTGGCTTCCCTTTCCAGTCCCACTCATGGTCGATCCTGAAGCCAGACACTGGTATGAGTTGGAGGAGAATACTCACAGCATTCTAAGCAGGCAGTCACAGCCCACAGGATACTAGCAGCGGCAGAGCTGCAAGTACCCTTTGGAGCCGTGGAGGAACTGTGTCTATAACCAAACTATCAGTCCAGCCAGTCCTACAGAAGCTATGCAGCTATTCATTCATTCCGAAGTATCGACAAAGATATATCTTTGAGTTTCTTTAGGGAAATTTTGTGTGTGAAAATTTTACTGTTTTTACAGCAAAAAGAGGACATACTTCGTGGGAGAAAGAGGCAGCCAGAATGTTTTATGCCCAAGTCCAAGTATATGGAAAAGGCAGTACAAATATTACACTGATTACAGAAGACTTTGAAACCCTCAAGGCACCTGCAGTGGAGGCCAGTCCTCTGATGTTACATACTCTGTCTTTAGAAGCACTTAATAAAGTTATAACAGGTCCATCTTTTCACTGGAAGATACAGTGGACTTCCTTGAGTAAGAACAGAAGGGTGAGTCCTCTAAAATTCAATGGAGAGAATGTCTCATCCTCAGTAACAGATATAGTCCCTGGAAGAGGCATCAAAATTCCTTCAGTCCCATTTTATTGGGGCCAGAACTATTCTAATGGCATCACAAAAATATGGAGAACAACATCATGGTGGAATTAGTAACTGTTTTGATGAAAACACTCATGTTTGGAAGAGTCTAAAAGTGTTTGCTCAGGGACATACTGAATATCAAGAAAGAGTATGGGAACTGAAGGAACAGAAAGAAAGGCTTGCAAATTTCAGCAGACAAGAAAACAGCCTACAGAAGGAAACTTTAAACCTGGAGAAGAAAGAGCCTCACCCAGGGCCATGGACATGTTTGTCTTCTACAGCAGCCTTCTCCAGAATTAGAGCATAGGAGTGGAGAAGGGTAAGGGCAGGGCATGTATCACTGTAAATGATAAAGAGAGCTGATTAAAATCTCTCACTGATACTGTGCTAAATCCCTTACATGTGTCTGCTGCCTTTAGAGGTTACATAGATGAGGCGACAAGGGAATACATCATCAGAGCGATTCAGAAGATGGAGACTGGGGCTGTCAGTCAGAAGTCAATGTGCAGAAATTCACTGATGCTGTTAAATGTTTCTTTAAAGAAAACTCAAAGGGAAAATCGAGAACTATCCAAAAGATTATGTGAAGAAAATCAAATGATGAAGCGCTTACGGTGCTGAGTAAAGTGCTTTTCTGCCTCGTCAGACTTTTTTTGTTGTTATTCTCCATGACTGGTTGTGGCATGTCTACCACAGCCTATAGGAAAAGAACTAGCCAGCTTGTCCTGGAATCCCCCAGCTCTTGTGGCCGGACACCTGAACTCCATGTATGACAGGGGCACACTTCCTGTGAAAACTCTAGAGGAAACCCCTTCCTTGCTTCTACCAGGTTCTGGAGGTTTCAGACATTCCATTACCTGTGACTGCGTAACTTCCATCTCTGCCTCTGTCTTCACACAGTCTCCTCTGTGTGTCACTTTTTTTTATGTCCAAGTTTGATTCCATCCTATTTTAGATAAGAAATTTACCCTTATATTCTTCTTCTAAATGGCTAGCCAGTTATCCCAAAATATGTTTTTGAGATGATTTGAGTTTTCCAGTTATTTTAAATGTCTTAGTTATTACTTCTTAAATTCCTATGCGTAGTTAGGATTATTTCCATTGTGTTTTTAAATGATCACTGCTTCCTATTTTAAGACTCACAAGGATAGTCGCTAACTATAGTGTTTAAGAATTTCCCTCATTATTTTGGTATAGTTAATCATCCAGATGTGCCCACTATAATTTTGTCAAGTTTTCCACTCAACTCTTAGGGAGAGAGGAGAGATCCTGCTGTTACATCATTAATCTCCATTTCCTTCCCCACCTTTTTGCCCTGGGACCAGAGGTGGCGAGCGCGGGTGTTCTGGGAAGTCTGCTCACCTTCACTGTCACATCGTCCTTTGAGGTTAGGAGTTAACAACCTGTCTGCAGGTGTAGTCAGGGGGACCTTAGCTTCTAATCAGATCATAGAGTTCTGTGAAGCTTGCTTCACTGCAAGGGAGGAGGTAATGATGCCTAGAAAAGGGCTGGGGATCCACCAAAGGCAGATCAGTAACAGAGGATATCTAGAGAGAAGAAGGCTGAGACCTATGGTGGCCCCAGCCTCCTGCAGCTGTAGGCCGGGCTCTGTAACTTCATGGGGCCCCACCGGGGACAGCAGTGATGACACTGATGCTCCCAGCCCAGGTGGGGTCAGAAAGAGAGGGAGATGGAGAGTGGAGGGCAGAGTGGAGCCCAGAGTGGGAAGGCTTGACTCTCAAAAGACTTGCGAGTGTCCCTGTGTATTAAGGCCTCATCTGATATTTGGCCCAGACCCATGGCCAGCCTGCCCTGGTCCTGTCTTTGCAATGGGCTTCGGGTCCCGTGCGCTTTGGACTTTTCTTTCACGCACGCGTTATTGCCTCCTCCTCGGCTGCTCTGAGGCACTCAGACCCTTTTTGTTGGGCACGTGTTTTCTCATTACTTGTAATGAGCTCCGATTCAAACTGCGCTTGTTCTGTTGGAATTGTTAATTGGAGATTTGAACCCCTGTAAGTCAATAGTGTTCAACATGGGATATTATTCATGAATCTTTTCGTACTGTAAAAGAGATCTCTAGAAACTATCCCTCCAACTTTTAAAATCTATGGCAACGACTTTGTTATTATTAATCAATAGCAAAGTTTAAAATACAGTGTAATTTAAAAAAATGCAAACCAAGGAACTTTCATTAGCCCGTCGTACCAGCTCTTGTGTTCTTACAGATACGGATATTAAATAAGTGTGGCTTGTTTTTATTTTCTGAGCATCCTTACTTTTGAGATCTTTCCTGTGCACAACTATCTACAGCATTTTCCAAATAATTCTTTTACTCAATTTATTGAGATGATCGTATGTTTTTGTTTCTTTTTTAGTTAATTAGTATACAAGTCATATTGACTTACTTTGTCATTAAAAAAAATTTTGCTTTCATGGCATAAACCCCACTTGGTCATAATATTCTATCCTTTTGTTATAGTACTAGTTTTAATTTGATGAAATTATTTTAAGAATTTTTGTATCTATACTCATAATAGATATTTTGAGGAAGAAGAGGCTGGGTCAGCACTGGGACTCAGATGCTGGAGGCTGAATGGAAAACTGAGGCGCTAGAGATTTATGACTTGGTGTTTACGACTCACAGTCCAGGACCCTGTCAGTATTTTGCTGCAGGCTGTACAAAAAAAGACAGCGTAGAATTGGTCCAAGGACCTTACTTTGCCAAACCTTTTTCTGTAAGAACAATCAAATACATTTAATATTTATGCTAAATTGAATAGATTCAACAATGCACATGAATCTTCAAATTACTTATTAATACAAGCAATTTTTAAAATCGTATATGTTGTTTTACATTTGTCCTTCATGAAAATGGACCGTTTCTTGAAAACAAACACTAAGCACTTGAAGAACTTAAATATTTTTCCTTTTCAAATTCATTTTATATATATTATACATCCTTCTGGAAATATAAACCAAGTACACAACATGTTTAATAAATATTTGTTGAAAAAATAAGTGCATTTTTATGCATTATTTGAGATGGCAGAAAGACAAAAGACATAAATCTATGTACCTAACTGAGTATGCAGAACATAAAGAGTACTATCAAGCTCTACAAACAAGCAAAAAGGACACAAAATATTGTAATTTACAAAAAATAACAAGTTCGAAACTCAAAAGAGATTAAGGTCAACAGAATGATAGACAAAATTTTATCCTACACAGTTTTTAAATAATTTCCTTAAAGAAAACTCAAAATCTGTTTCTGCTAAAACACACAGCAAACCAGGTATAGAAGAAAATGTCCCGTTTGTTTATGGACATCTACGAAAACCCCACAGACAACATGATGGCGGAGTACTGAAAGCATCCCCTTAAGATCAGGATCAAGGCAAGGATGGTGACTCTTACCTCTGGTCTTAAGTTAGTATTCAGTGAGGGAAAAGGATAGGGTAGCAATTCATTTGTTTTTGCTTCTGCTCCTGCTGCTGCTGTTATTTTTAACATTGGAGTAGTGTTATTGCAGAGCCTAGTTACCGATTCACGTGTGAGAAGAGTTGGAGGGAATTTATGAAGTAATTGTTAGGAAGCAAAATTTCTCAAATTCACATAGTGTATAGTATTGATGTTGGTGTGGCTAGAATCTTAGAATTCCAGTAAACTCATTTATTGACTGAGTAAATACTTAATTTGATAATTTGTGAAACATACTAACTATCCAGTATATGGTTATAATTTAGCTATTATGGCAAGTACAAAAAACTTGACTTGAGCACACAAATGATACATATGAAATTTTAGCAGACAAATTGATTTTTGTTCCCTGTCTTCATAAGGAAGAAAAGAATGATCATCATCATCTAATTATTATCATCAAACTCCATTATTATCTTTTGGTACTTATTTTAAGTAGACTTTTTGAGGTTCTACTTGACTGCCTCATTCTGCAAATTTTTTGGATTTCTTATAACATGAATTTACCTAATTTATATTTTTGATCACTTTGCTTTGGGGGCTTAGAACAAAAAGCATCTACATTGTTTATGGAATACAGCTGTAATGGAAAGAAAAGAAAAGCAACAATGTGACTTCGTGTCGCTGGTTACACAAAGGTATATTTCCAGAACTACAAAGATTATTAAGTATATTTGCCAATAGAAATTAGGTCCCTACTATAGATAACTGAGGTGGCTTTGAATCAGTGGGAAGCAGAGCATAAGTTTTGGGATAACTACGCTGGGGTAGATGCGCCCCTGCAGGGAACCTTCCCTCTCACCTTCTGATGGTGAGAACAGACCTTAGGAACATGGGAGATGACTGATCTTCAGGCATGGACTGGGGAAACTCTGCTGCATATCACATTTATTTAGATGGTATCTAAACACCTGATTCAAAACACTGCTTTTTAATTTTTATTTTTTTTGAGATGGAGTCTCGCTGTATCTCACAGGTGATCATGAATGCCCAGACTCAAACTATCCTCCCACCTCAGCCTCCTGAGTAGCTGGGATTATAGAAATGAATCACGACACCTGGCAAAACATTGCATTTTTCTTTGAAAAAGTGAATTGCTGTGGGTGCCCAGTACAACAAAAACGTGGCTCAGCAGGGCCCAGTAATACTGTATTTTCAATAATCAATGTCAAAAAGAGCGCCTGGATCAAAATAATGCTATGCCTTCATTAAAAGGAGTAGGAGATTAGATAATGGGCTGCTGATACTGGGTCACTTCCTTCTACATTCTTGTAAAAATAAATCTCTATATATCTATCAATACCTATTCTTATGTTGATAGCTATTTGTTTAGCTAGATATGTAAAGCTATATCTCTCTAGGTATTTTGAAAGTCTGTTAGTAAGCATGCTCTTGACTTCTCTCTTTGCCTATATGAAATAGTTTACATTAAACTAAAATTCCTTCTCAAAACAACAATAAGAGCCAAAATCAATAGCTGTTTGAGGCATCATAGTACAACCAGGCAAACTGGATTTGAAGGGCAACGATCCCAGAGAGAAGGAAAATGCATTGAATTGAGGCCTGCATTCACAGCAGTTATTATTTTTCAAGATTATGCTGTATTATGACACAAATACTTTAGAGGAGCTAATTTATATCTTATCAGAAACTAACTGATGAATACTTTAGAAAAAGCCATTTGGATTGGGTGATAAATCCTTCAGGGCTAGCCAGAGAGGGAGGTTTTGTTGACAAGGGAAGGAGATAAGTTATGAAAAATAAATTTAACCAAACTGTACAATTTTTCTCAGTGATCACCAAACAAAAACGTAGAGTCCAGTACAAGAATCCATACATTCAACTTTTTATAAGGAGAAATCCATAAAGCTTACATAGTAATCCATAAAGCTTATCTGTTATTAGGGTGACAAAATATTTATTTGGTAAATAATAATTTTGAAAAAGAAAATACTTTTAAACCATGTAAGAAGATTTTGGCAATAATAGGTACTTTCAATAAACCTTCAAAATTAGGAAACCCAGATAAAATTTGGATGTCATGTCATTATATGATACCTTTAGTGAAAAACAATGTTGGATTTTGATAATTTAGCCATTGAAAGGCTGAATTCTATTGAAAGCCATTAAAGTCCTGCTAAACATGATGTCATTTGTAAAAAGTCCACATTTTCTTGATGTGCACACTGTTTTGTTTACTCTTGTAATGTATTATGTTCATTTGTTTTCTCATTTTGAACTGCAGTTTCTTCCTCTTCTACATGAGGCAAACATCAAGCTTTTTGGGTATACTGAAATGTATAATGTTTCACTTGTCCACTGACAAAGACATTCTCCTGTATGACTTTGTGCACTTGGATGTTCACTGTTAACAACGTGGTGAGCTACAGTCTTATCCCATCCCTCTTTTGAAAGATCTATATAAATCCATGGACTTGTTTATTTGTATTTATTGCAAAACAATGCAGGAGCACATATTTCTGATTCATGCTATAAAACTGGAGAGGATTCTTCTTTAGGCCCATGGAGAAAAGCATGTCGTAGTACATAGTCATGCTTACCCAATGAAGCTGATTAGGCCTGTATTTTCTTTTCCCACTAGCTCACATTTAAATTTTCATTCCTATCTAAAATTTAGTAATAGCTCAATTTATCAAGCGATTACTACATGCAGTAGTGGTGATAGTGGTTTTCATTCTCTATCCCATTTCACCCTTACCACAACCCTAGGACACACATATTTACACCCTTATGTTAGAAATAAGAGACACAATGGGACCCACAACTAGAACTCTGGAAAGGTCCTACCAGCCATAAAGTCTAAGCTCTTAATTTCTGCACAATCAGGTCAGACATCTCAAATCAAAAACCATCGTGTTATTGAACTATCATTTGAACACTGAGGTCACAGAGCCTATGCCAGACTTACTGAATTATGAAGATTTCTGATCCTCCATTCCCTCATCTAGAACCTCTTCAGAAGTTGCTAATTAGCAATTGCCTTACAGTACTGTTTCTTTGGCCTGAATTTTATTTTATTTTAAAAAATAGCCATGGCTTTAAAAATTAAAACATATAACAACAACAAAAAAAGGAAAAACTAAAGAGCCTGTTTTTTGTTTTGTTTTGTTTTTTCAAGGAAAAACAGAATGGAGTTGTGAATAAAGTTGTTTGTGGCAGAGAAGTGAATGGAGTTGCTTATGGCAGTCTCAGGTGATGGCCAAAGGGGCTTAGGCACTGTGACTGAAAGAAAGAAGATAAGGTGATTCCTCCCAGAGAAGGGAAATTGCTCTGATCTTAGTAAACAGAATGGATGAGGCATCAACATCTTGTAGAAGGAATTTTCAAATCCAAGAAAGAACCTTACGCAGGGACATGGGTACATGAATCTGCTACTGCAGTCTGCCCTACAATTAAACCTTGAAAAGCTCATGTATGGAGCATGGATTGTGACATGGTGCTGACTGGATCCATTAGGTTCTGTAGGATCAGGTGTGACCTCTGGTCACAGCTCATGGGCTAATCTGTTCAATCTGTTCTAGCTGTAATCAGCTCTTTCCATCCACACAATGTACTATACAAAGAATAATCCTTTCTATTTTGGCAGTAACTGAACCAAAATTCATGAGCACTAGTTTATAACACAAGCCTCTCTTTAATTTCAGCTCCACTGATGGTCTGTGCTGGTGCCAGGTACTTGGCTTGGTTTGAGGTAGAATACTCACAATATTCCAGACAGGCAGTTACAGTTCACCAGTTGTTGGTCAGAGGCAGAGCTGCAGTGCCCACATGGAGCCACGGAGGATCTGCCATCTCCATAAAAATGTCCTTCTTGCTAGTCCTGGGGCATCTGTAGTGTTGAGTCTGGATTAATATTCCATTGGTAATCTTGGTGTGTGCAACTGTGGTTGTTTTTACAGTATGTTGCTGATGTACATTGAAGGAATACAAGCTAGCTAAAAGATTTTCTCTCCAACTTGAAGAATACAGTCATGTCAGTTTAAAGATTAGACTGAACCTACATGCCTTTGAAGCCCTGAAATCACCTGCAATGGAGACTAGTCCTCTGAACTTTTGAAATTTTGTGTTTGTTAGCACTTAATAAAGACATGAACTGGTCCATATTTTCACTGGAAGATACAATAGATCTTGTATTGTACAAAGATCTAGTTTTTGTACAAAGAACAGGAGGGAAAGGCCTCTGAAATGACACTTAATAGAGTGATGATGGCTCATTTTCAAGGGGGATATAGTCACTCAAAGAGACATCAAAATTCCACCAGTCCCATAATTGAGGCCAACAATATAGGCATCTCTGAAGCCTGTATGTAGAACAACGTCAGAGGGGTATAACTAATAATTTTGATGAAAGTGTACTGTTGTTGGAAAGCCTAAAGGTGCTGCATGTGAATGACAAGAAAGAGTATCAGAACTGAAGAAATGCTTGCAAACTTCGGCACATAAGGGGTTGTTGATAACTGGAGCTAGTTAAAATTTCTGTCTAAACTGTGTTAAAGGGTGAACAGAAGGTTATGTGAATGAGACAAAAGGAACCAGACTGAAACAGTAAGTCAGAAATTGAAGACCAAGAGTATCAGACTCAAGTTAATCTGAAGAAACTCATCAATATCCTTAAATGTTTCCTTCAAAAAAAACTTAAGAGAAAAAAAGAATATTTAAAAGGTTATGTGATTAAAATCAAAGGTAGGAAGCACTTGTAATTCAAGTCAAAATTCTCTAAGCAGAGTAAACACAGTGTGACATGCACAATTTGAAAGCTAAACTCAAAATCTTTAGCTAAAGCACCAGAGAGTATTTGAACTACATCAAGAACCTGAAATTCAACTTTGCAGAAAATCAATAGAGAAGGGAATTAACTGCTTAGAAATAGAAACATCCTGAGCTATATGCAAATATCTAAACCTTGACTTCTACAGAATAATGGCCAAAGACTTGGAGAAACCATTGGAAAACACCATTTCCTTCATCAAAATTGAGAAAATAGCTCAAGAGAGTTGCTTGGCAGCTCTGTCAACAGAGAAAGTTCAATGATCTGAAAAATAAAATGATTACATTGAGCAAAAATGGCTGAGCTAGAGTTAGAAATCCAGCTTTTTCACATGACCACGTAGAGCCTACATTCTGTACGCAGCACAGGGCAGTGGCCCTAAAGGGTCAGGGCATCCCCTGCATCTTCAAATCCCAAGGAAGTAGGAGGGGTGAGCTGTGAAAGCTCAGGGATACAGGCCGATGTGCAGGTTTGATTTAGGTTTAAAGCAGCGAATTCCTGAGCATCCGAGGTAGAACAGGACATCTGGTATGTTTTTTCTCTTTAAAATAATTCTGATTCATGTATTTTAGATGAATGTGTTACTTGATGGTGCATTTGAAATTTTACATTATTTTAATTCCTAAAATAGTTTCCAAAATATAGATGGTTTTAATCTAATATATATATATATTAGATTAAATTATAATAATATATATTATATTATATATGTGTATATATATATATATGGTATATATATATATATGTGTATATATATATATATATATATGGTATCAATTTCCTGGAACTCATTAGAATTAAATCATGTAAGTATTGTATTTTAATCAAGTGACCTACTACTGTTTAAGCCATAATTGTAGTTTTACATGACAAGATGGAGATATCTGAAACAGTAGAAACAGTTTCTATATGCTACAAATTGCAATAAGCAATCTTTGAAAGTGACTTCATATTTACCTCAATTTTGATTGGTTTCAAAACAATGCATAACACACATAAAAATAACAAAAAAATGAACTATAAATACATCCTCAGTTGAACTTACTAATATTCTTATTTGATTAGCTATAAATTCATAGATAAATTTTGGGGAATGGACATTTTGCAAGCATTTGTTTCTTATTTTGTTTTTTCTTTGTAACCTTTGTAATACTATTTATGATATTGTTTCATATTTGAATATATCCAAATTTTGCACAGTGACAATATTCTCCTTTGGACTTTAGACTTAATTTTTTTTATTTTTTAGATAGGATCTGACTTTGCTGTCCAGGCTGAAGTGCAGTGGCACAATCTCAGCTTACTGCAGCCTCAGCTTCCCAGGCTCAAGACATCCTTCTACCTCAGCCTCCTAAATAGCTGGGACTACAGGTGTGCACCATTACACCTGGCCAATTTCTTTTGTTTTGTTTTTTTGTGGAGATGAGGTCTCACTGTGTTGCTTAGGCTTTCTTGGAACGCCTGGCCTCAAGCAAGCCTCCCACCTCAGCCTCCCAAAGTGCTGGTATTATATGTGTGACTAACTGTGTTTGGCTTGCACTTAATTTTTGACTTGGAAAAATCTTCTGAATCTAAGAAATAAGAAACAAAATTCTTTGTGTTATTTTTATTATTTTACTTTTTTTATATTTGAGGTTTTGATTTTGCTCTGTTTTGTGTAAGAACTAAATTAGAAATCCAGCATTATTTTCTTCTCAAATGTTTAGCCCTTTATCCCAAAATGGTTTATGAGATAATTCATGTTTCCAATGAATTGAGAAGTTTTATTTCTTGCTTTCCAAATTCCCCTATGTAATTAAGGCTATTTCCATCTAATTTTAAAGTAATTACTGCTTTATAATATAATTTATAAGCTCATGGGAATAGCTACCCTCCATTGTTTTGAAATATTTCTTTCATATTTTTGATATATTTAAGCATCAGCATGTTCAATACTTCCCACCCCAACCATAGCAACCTTATTAAGATTTAATCAGCACAAATTTTATAGAGTATTATAGGAAAGTGACTTTAAAATGTTGCTTTATTTCCACAAGATAGCATACCTTCGTATTTACTTCAACTCTTCTTTATATACTCATGTATACTCAAGCTCTAACTGAGCCCTTTAGAATTAGATCATTTAAGTATTTTAATAAAATTAATTTTTCCACTACGATTGAAACCATAATTGAAATATTTACATGGCCAGGTGGTATCACTGAAATAGTGCAATGCTGAGAAAGTGTAGTCTGTAATAGACTACACCATGACTTGAAACAACCAGATTCCTGAAAATGCATTTAACTATAGAAAATTTTCTATGCCTAATAGTGCCTAGAGGCAATTAGAGCCAATTTGGAAAGATCATATGTATTAACTAGATTTTCTCTTTGTTTAGTAAGTACTGAAGGGAACAATTTAACTGAGAGGACAAAGCAGTTCCGCTTTTAACAGGCAGTTTGGCGCCCTCATGCATTGGAAGCCAGGACTCGCAGCTGGTGCCACACAGGCAGTTCTGACTGCCGGAGCTCTGGCCTGGACTTTATTCCTGGCTCCCTTTTGAATCTGCTGAATAATTTTGGCCGCTAAGGACACAGACCTATCATTCCACATCAGTAAAATTTATAGTTTTGCTAGATTCAATTAAATCAGGCGAGTTTGTAATGAGGATCAATGATGTCTCAGGCACTCAGCCAGCCCCGGGGATAACGTGACTCAGAAACTGTCATCTTCACAGACCTCGCAGTTGGGTGGGTTAGACAGGGAAAGGGGGATTTTTTAATGCAGTGAGTAAAGGAGCTGTGAGAGTGTTAAGGATGTTTGCTGTGAGAATCCTTCTTAGTGGGTCAAGAAAATTCTGAGGAGAGTAAGATGTCACAGCTGAAGCTTCTTAAGCTTAGGTGGGAGAAAGCCAGGTAAAGGTGAAGAAGAGAAAAACTTGAGACCAGAGATCCAATATTGTGAGAAAATGCAGGAGGGCTTGGTTAGTGTCCATAATCTCAAGCTGATTATTCAGACTGGAGGGCTGTATTGGAGTAGGAGACTGAAAGAGAAATAGGGTTGAAGAGTAGCCAATGCTGCAGACTCCTGTAGGTTATCTGCAGAGCCACTGAAAGAGTTTAAAGAGGTGTGGGAGCACAAATGAAGAGAAGGCAAGTTAGTGTCCTCATCAACCTGGTGAGGGTCAGTAGTGAGATACGCTAATGTATTGTCAGAGAAGATAAGAAAATGAATAGAATAGAGTGATATCAGAGAAAAGGACACGTTTTAAACGTTGAATGGCTATAGGGGTGAAGTAGAGGGGTCAGAGATGTCTTCCAGGCCTCTGGTTCAGTGGAAATAAAGGAATTATCTCTGAAACAGGAAATCATAAGGAGAAGTGTTGAAGGGGGTGTGTGAATGGTATAGAAGTCCTGATGGAACACATTGGTTTCCTGAGGTTTACAAGGCAGCTGCTCAGTGAGCATGTGGATTTATAGGTTTTGACTCAGGGTAGCGGTTAGCACTGAACAAGCTTTTGCAATCATCAGTATATAGACCATCATTGACTACATGTGTTTGTATAAAGTATCTTTCTCTGTCTTCCATTTCTGAAACCTGTCATAGAAGCAGAAGAAAAGAGATCCTATTGTTGAAACATTAATATTTCTTTCCTCCTCCTATCTTTCTTCCCTGAGACCTAAGGTGACAAGAAAGTGTTTTGGGAAGTGTGATCACCTTCCTGGGCAAATCAGCATCTGAGAATAGAAGGCAAATTATATATGTGGCAACAATTGGTTACCTGGTGCTATGGTTTGGCTCTGTGTCCCCACCCAAATCTCGTCTTCAATTGTAGTCCCCATGTGTTGAGGGAGGGCCCTGGTGGGAGGTGATTGGATCATGAAGGCAGTTTCCCCCTTGCTGTTCTCGTGATAGAGAGTGAGTTCTCGCGAGATCTGATGGTTTAAAAGTGTTTGGTGGTTCCCTTTAACTCTCTCTGTCTCCTGCCACCATGTTAGACATGCCTTGCTTTCCCTTCACCTTCCACCACTATTGTTAGTTTCCTGAGGACTCTCCAACCATGTAGATCTGTGAATCAATTAAACCTTTTTTCTTTTTGATTTTTTTTTTTTGAGATGGAGTTTCACTCCTGTTGCCCAGGCTGGATGGCGCGATCTCTGCTTACTGCAACCTCCGCCTCCCTGGTCCAACTGATTCTCCTGCCTCAGCCTCCTGAGTAGCTGGGACCACAGGTGCCTGCCACCATGCCCAGCTGTTATTTTGTATTTTTAGTAGAGATGGGGTATATTGGCCAGGCTGGTCTCAAACTCCTAATCTCAAGTGATCCACCCACCTCGGCTTCCCAGTGTGCTGGGATTACAGGAGTGAGCCACTCCGCCCCGGCCTTTTTTCCTTTATAAATTACCCAGTCTCAGGTAGTTCTTTATACCATGTGAAAACAGACTAATACACATGGGAAATAAGAGAGGTGGAAATCTTGTGGTCATTTTTGTTAACTGCTTTTAAGATGATTATGATATGAATACATCAGTAGTATAATAAATTCTTAGAAATTATCGAAGGCATACTTAAGAAAAAGCAATGTAGTCTAATGATTAAAGAACACATATAGGGTAGGCAGAGTTTCTCTTGCCAAGATAAAGAGCTAAGATGGAGAGAGATCCAAGATGGCTGATCACTAGCAGCTCAGGATTGCAGCTCCCAGTAAAAGCGCAGAGAGCCAGTGGACGCCACACTTACCGATAAATTTTTGTGGCCCACGGACCAGGACATTCCCAGTGGAGGAGCCCCACGGGTCGCCAGCGCGACCCTTTCGGCTGGCGCGGCTTTTTTGCCAGCGTCTCGGCTCGGCGGCTCTTGGTGCAGAGTAAACGGGACTGAGTCTCCTTTTGGATGATGTCTGGAGCTCTGGGAAGTCAGAGCAGTCCATCCAGCTGATTGAAAAAGGGACTGAGAAGCCAGACCGGAGACCCCCGGGCAGAAAAGCACCACGAATTTCAACGCTGCTGTCTTAGCTAGCGTTGCGAGTCGCACAGTGAAAAGTACATAGATTCCGGAGCTGGGAATTAACAAGCTGGACGTCCACTCAGAGACCTGATT